>JAOXOE010011779.1:0-24188 GCA_028565055.1 Phoeniculus purpureus
CACACCTGAAAAGTTACTGCAATTTCAGTGTTTATTGGAGATTTTATTTTTAAAAAATCCACTTAACCGATGTAAAATGTGGAGAAAATGCTGCTATACAGAGCACAATGTTGCTGTTGAAGCTTTAGTTCCAAAGAGATGGTGTAATAATTTCCCTCCATCTTCTGGCCCAAGTCCTGGTGAACTCTCAGTGAGGTTTGTCATATTTTGTAGGGAGAGCCCATAAATTAATATGTGCTCATAATCTGCTTGTATTCAGCCTAGCATCCACTGTAATTGGCTGATATTTTCCAGGAGACCAGACTTGAGCAATATTTTGGTGGTATAAATGTGCTTTATACTGCTGCTGTCATGACTATAGCCAGTAAAACCCCAATAAACTTGGGTGAGGTGAGGTGTTTCCTTTTTTTTTGCTGTCTCTTTGGCAGAAACTTTCTTGTAGGGATTTGCTCTATTCTTTTGTACTTAATTTACAGCCCATCTTGTAGAAGTACCAAGCATTACATATAAAGGCTATGTTTATAATATCTTAATCAAATAATGCCTCAGTAGTGTTTAAAAAACCTAACATCGCTGTAACTGAAGACAGTGACGACATTATAAAGTTTCCTTTATGCTGCAGACAAGATACTGGAGTGAATGACTGAGATGCATATGCTGGCCACCTGCTGCTGAATTCTTTCAAATAATAAATAGGTTGCTCAATTTATCTTCATGTGCATTGCAGCATCTATGCAGATACTATTCATTGATCTTGTTTTTATCTTGATTTGTTTTTATCTTGATTTGTTTTATTATGTTACATTATGTTACGTTTGAGAGCTATTGCTTTGTATTGCTGATTTCAACCTTTAGTTCATACTGGCTGCCAGTAGCCAGCCTGGTCTACATGTTCTCAGATACAGACAGAAAGAATTATGACTTTTCTTTCCATTTTCTTTATCTGCTAATCCCAGTGATTCAAAGGGAGTCACTAAAATACTACAATTGGCCCTTGGAGAACTCTTGCACTTAACCAAGATTTACTGCTTCTGCTGAATTCTCTACAACATATTACATGGTTGAAATTGGTTGTGTTGATGTAACACTCTACTTATTCTCAGTTCACGTAATACACAGTGAAGACCTTGACTTGCCAGTGATGCTTGCAGATGACTCAATGAGATCCATGGAAAATTCTTTGTGACCTATACAAAGGAGATATGGTGGGGATGGAGATTTTTTTTTAAAAAAAAAAAAAAGGATTTCTTTCAACCTTGGGGATCTGTTCTGTCTTGAGCAGCTTAAAAAAAGATTTGAAATCTATATTAATAATTCGGACCTAGATTTTTGGAAAAGTCCCATGATGAAACAAAACCCCATTCTCTCAGTAGTTAACTGTTTAAAATACATTTCTGGCTAAAAAAACCCATCACCATGAAAAAACCTCACTAAGAATAGGAAAACACAGGCTGTGTTTTCCCATGCAAATGCAGCAAAGCCCAGAAATTAGCAATGACTGCTAAATTAACACACGTGAAGAGCCTGGCTGGTTCCAATAGGCAGTCAAATGGTCTTGTTACATTGTAATGGTTCCAAGTTAATTGAAGTGATTACTGTTACTCAGGAGCAGCCCTTTTGAAGTAGAAGTCTTTTAAATTATCCATAGACGTTAAATGTCAGACACTATTGTGTAATTATACTTTGTAAATGCTGAATGTCATAAGACATCACAGGTAATTGAGGTTTACAGAGAAGAGCTTTATCTAAACCTAATTGGGCATCAACTCTTTGTCACTATTTCTAAACCTAATTGGGCATCACATTTTTTCGCCAGGGGATGCTCCAACACCTCATCACAGCCCTTCCCCCATCACTGTCAGCAGGAAGTACATGTAATAGTAAATCTGACCTTCTAAACACTTCTTGAAAGTCCAACCTGTGCAGCTCATCACTCCAAGAAATGTAAATTTAAACAGGGAACCAAACCTCTACAATTTATGGGTGCAGGGCATTGGCAGCTAACAATGATCTCCAAGGTTATCCACAAACTGATTATGTTTGTCACCCCACCAAACCGCTGTGGTAATCAACAAAAGCTCTAAAATGCATGAAGTGAAGAGCTTGGCTTAGGAGATTTGTATTAACTATTTAATCTCTTTTTTCACTTACGTACACTTAAAATAAGTGTTCCCTAAAATGAGAGTCCCAGGGTAAGTTACAGCTCACAGTACAGAAGTCTGTTTTTCAGTACTGAAAACTTTGGTACTTCTATCATTTTAATACTAGACAGCTGTTAAGTTCCACGAGATTTTTTTTAATGAATGAGTGGACGCGATGCTTAGGGATATGGTATAGCAGTTAGATAATAGGATAAAGGTTGGACTCTATGACCTTGGAGGTCCTTTCCAGCCATGATGATTCTGTGATTCTGTGATTTTTTCTTCCAAGCAGAGAGCTGGCCATCAAACTCTTCCTGTACAGTGGTCAGCTGCATCGGTATACCCGATTTTTGTAGCTAGCTCCTTGATTTTTCTTTTTTAAAAATTTTTCTTTTATCTCTGAAGCTCCAAGAATGGCAGTTATGCAGCCTTTACCCTCAGTCCTTGGTGCATATCTTCAAAAGCACTCTATTATGCTGACTTGAGTCTGCTAGCTGTATTTATAGAGTCTGATCCGAAGTTTACTGAGGCCATTGAGTGCTTTGTCTGAGACTTCAGCGCATTTGGTTTGCTATTAAATCAATCCATTGAAGTCAACAGTTCATTCTTTACAAGATGTAGAACTGTGCAGTATTGACACATCAGTGTAACTTCATGTCACACTATGTTTTGCATGTTTTCATCAGGTAGCAAGTGTTGAAAGCAATCAGGACAGGTTTACATGTGGTTTTTATTATTTAATTTTCATAGTGTGTTATGCCTGGGGGAGGACATTCTTGGGCTTATGTGACAAAACTCACTGTGTAAATGTACATTTCAGGGAAAAAATACAGAGATCTGAGACAAAAGATTTTATCCGAGAGTCTCAATTTGCTTGCAAAGGAAGGATTTTCACAGGTTACTCTAAAGGCGCTGTTGTTTTGGCATATTGTTATTTATCCAGAAAACCCTGAACCCTTTTCAGACAAAGGATAAAATACAAAATATTTACCCACTTGGGTAAAAAGTATTTATACACTAACTTTTCTGCTTCAGCAGCTCAGGCCCTGGTTTAGATCATCTTTACACTTTCTCAGTCTGTGCTCAGCTTGCAGTATAACTCATTTTCTGAGAAGGAGAAAAACAAAGAACATTAATTTGACCAGTTTTGAAACAAATTAAGGGCAGTCCTGTTGTTTGTACTCTATCAAATACTTGAGATGTGTAAGTGGACTTACAAAACTGACAAGGAAGCAAACCTCTAAATGGTAATAATTTCCTTTTTCCCTTTCTTTTATTTTTGGTGGTGTTGTTCTTGAGGTGATATAACTGAGTTTCTTTTAGCTTTAATATACATCTGCATTTTAGAAAAATAAAACTTTCTATAACTTTCTACACCTCTTGGGAAATTGCAGTGAATTAAATTGTCCCACGGAATGTGGCTAAAATGGAAAATAAAGGGAAACACTGTGAAGTGTATCAAGGGCATATCCAGTTATATTAGAGATCCATCACCTTGATGTTTGATGTAGTTGCATCACCTAGGTGTTTGATAGCCTCAGACTTCCCCTTTATCATATAAAATTATATACATGTCCTTTCCTGGGATACACTGAAGACTGTTGTCAAAAAGGTGTTTCATTCTCAGTTGTCTGTGGGAGTACTAACATGACTGCTAAAATATCAGAAAATGAAATTAAACCTGATGGCTGTGCTATCCCCAAAGGGCAGAGAACCTGATTTCCCTCTAGTCAGAATACACTAATCCACCACATTAGCAACTTGCCAAGGCTGTCTAAGCCAGTGCTTGTCTTTGTCAGAAGTGGGAAGAAGCAGAAATGTACATTAAGCTTCTAGGTAGGATAGATTTGAGCAGAAGGAAATTGGTGCGATTTAGTACCAATTAGTGATGCTTTGTGTTTGGCAAAGACTGAAAATACATGACAGAATAGAAGGAAGAAGAAAAGAAAGATATTTGTAGTCTGGAGGTTTAAATACATAACAGAATAGAAAGTAGGGGCAAGAGAAAGATTTTCTATATTTGAGGGAGTTAACTTAAATTTAAACAAAGTGACAAGACGTACAATGATTTGTTTCTTGAGACGGGAGGTCCTGGGGTATGGCAGAGATTTTTGTTCTTATTTTTTAAAGAAATTAACATTCTCAGTGAAAAATCTTGTTAAAGGAATAGTAGTGTGTTTCCCTGAATAAGGCTGACTGTCTTGCTCTCCAGAGGGATCTGGGCAAGCTGGAGAAGTGGCGTTTTGTGAACCTCATGAGGCATATTAAAGGCCAAGTGCAAAGTCCCGCATCTGGTTTGGAGCAGTCTTTGGGATCCATACAGGCTGAGGGATGGAGTGTTTGAGAACAGCACGATGAAGAAGGGCTTTGGGGTACTGGTGGGTGGAAGGCTGGATGTAATGTGCCCTCAAAGCCCAGAAGGCCAACTGTATCCTCAGCTGCAGTGTGGCCAGCGAGTTGAGGGAAGCGATCCTACCATTGTACTCCTCTCTAATGAGACCATACCTGGGGTAGTATGCCCAGCTCTGCAGTCCTCAGCACAAAAAAGAAATAGGCTTATTAAAGTAGGTGCAAAGAATGGCCACATAAACGATCAGAGGATTGGAACCGGAACATCTCTGCTATGAAAGAAAGCTGGAAGAGTTGGAGTGTATCAGCTTTTGTGAACTTCCAGTACTTAATGACGACATGTAAGAAATATGGAGACGTGTAAGAAAGATGGGAACAGTCTTTGTAGCAGGGTCTGTTGAAACAGAACAAAGGGTGATGGTTTTAAACTAAAATAGGATAAACTTAAGACTAGAGATAGGGAATAAGTGTTTTACAGTGAGAGTGGTGAAACACTGGAACAAGTTGTCCAGAGAGCTGGTAGATGCCCCATTCCTGGAAACATTCAAGGTCAGGCTGGATGGGGCTCTGAGCAGAAAATCAGTCTAGCTGGAGAAATCCCTGTTTACTGCAGACTGTTGGGCTAGATGACCTCTGAAGGCCCTTTCCAATGCAAAGCATTCTAAGATTTTGTTATATTAACATGTTAATTTTGTACAGATATCTCTCCACCCATTCAGTAATATTCAATAAATTCAATAATAGCAGGGTTATTAATATCTTAATAGTTGATACATATCCAATATGCCCAATTCCTTCTGCTGTTAATTCAGAAAGGCCTTGCCACTTCCAGCAAGTCTACACCCACACAGGATATGTTTGGAGCACTGTGGTTTTTGCAAAGTTTAAAAAGCACCACGGTGTTTTAGCTGCTCATGTTAATGAATCAATGTAATTGTGATAAATGACTTGTACCATGATCTTGCCTACTTTTCCTTTCTTTCTAATTTTTTTAAATTCATGTTCTTTGTTCCATTTTTGAGTTCAGTATTTTGCGCTTCATTTTTAACGGGTGCAATCTGCACTATGCTTCAGTACAGTTTCTTTCATCTGACTTATTCTGTCTATTTACAAGAGAACCAGCAATATCCATGTGTTTATTAAATCTTTAGTGCTAGATAATGTAGAGGGTAGTTTCCTGTGCTCTCCTAATTTCCATTGAAGAGTCCAGTATATATTCCTAGTGCTTGTACGTTATAAAGAGGCAAAAATGCAAAGCATGTAAAAAGACTTGCAGTCCACAGAGTTAATATAAACATTATGTATTAAAAATATTCAATTTATTATTGAAAGAAAGTATCTTTAGATTCCCATGTAATACCTGCTCTTCAACTCTTGGTCTGTTTCCCATTTCCTCATTCACTATTTCTCAGGTATGGATCTCACAGACTCATCACTAACTTTTTAAACCTAACTTGAAAGAAGCTGCTGAAGAAAAAGAGTCCAGAAGTTGTGGTTAAGAGGAAAGGAAAATGAACTTAAAATACAGATTGTTATTCTGTATCAGACTGTGACCATCAAAGTGAATAGCTGTCCTGGACTAGACCGGGATGTGCTGGCAGCAATACTGTGCAAGTGAGAGTCTGTGTCAACCAGTACTGAGAAAAACAGCCCCAGGACTTGCCGATTTCTCCCAAAAATTCTTTCATCTTCAACAGTCTACTACAAGTACTCAGTCAGGCTGTGCGGTAGGGTAGTGGTCAAGAAGTATTAGTGCTTATGGAATTTGCTTTTTTTATGGCAGGTGTAATGCTGTAGGTGTGGTAGTCTATGTGTATTTTCCCTTTTTCCTCCCACTGATGTGCAATTCAGCAGAGACAAGCTACAACTTGTGTTTTTTTATTTTGTCTTTACAATTTGTCTTTATTTGCATTCAATTATTTTGTTTTATTTTATTTACTATTTTATAATGGAGTTTTTTTTAGTCAAATGAATATTTCATAAATGAATTATGTTTAAATGTTTAAAAATATTTGATTTGTTCTTTCTGCAAACATTTTTATCAGCACAATAACACCATCCGTTGCTTGTGTTTGCTGGGCAGTATGCACACACCTAAGCTTTCTTATTACAAAGGCTCCAAGCAATTTTCACAGGGCAGACTACAGTTCCCTGGGTCAGGCTGACCTCTTCCATAAGAGTTATCTAGCTTCATATTGTGCAGTCAGGCACTGACCTTGCACTGTTCCTTTGGAAACAGTACCACTTTATTGCCTGCAAAATGATTACTAGAAATTCTTTTTTGTTTTCTTAACCCTTTTACCAGACATCTTTTTCTTGTCCTCTCCCTTTTGCAGAGCACTCTTGAGACCTGTGGAGTGAATCAACACTTGTTCGTCTTCTGGACGTCCAGATGCTTCAACAGATTTAGATACTTTTGCCACAAGGTATTAAATCCATTTTTGAGGCTCTTGGAGGCAAAGGGTGGTATCATGACCCAGCAGCAACTTTGTCTTTGCTTAGGCTATAGTACAATTCAGCTATATGAACAAAGCTCTTTGATCTTACCAGAGGCTTCCTGTTTTTTCAGTGTAAAAGAGTCAACTCCTTTCCTGGAGAATTATGCTGGTTGTGTATGTTGTTGTAGTATAACCTGAATAACCATCCAGGTGATTTTAGTTTAGTAATAAATCATGACATGTTGCTAGGAACCATCATCTTTTGAGTGAACTTGCAGTCACTATTTGGACGCATGTGATTGAACTTAAAACATCTTTTAAGTGGGAGAGGAGCTGACTGGGCATCCAAGTGAGGTGTTGTCTGTTGTTTCAAACATCTGACTTCTAATTCCTTCCTAGGTCTTATGCTTGATCCGTATAACATACTGCATTCAGTCAAATTCTATTGTATAGGAATAGATTGACCAGATTTCACTGGTGAGCATAAAGCTGAGTCCACAACAAAATCAGCAGCAGTGTTTTTGGAATGTAGCTAAAAATAGCAGTATGCTCAAGCACCCTTAGATAGTAAATATTTTGTTTGTATATTGTTAATTGATCCCTACAGTTATCATTTCGTTGCTAATTTGAAAAAACAACAAACCACCAACAAGGGAATTACAGATATTGGTAGGAATTTGAGTATTTAGCTTGACTTAATACCGTAATCAAAGAGAACAGGAAGAGAACAGATGGTTTACATCCATGGTTGACATCTAGCTCAGCTGGGATCAGTTTCTTGCTGAGATGAAAAGAAAATAACTTGAGCTATAAGCAGGGTAAGCCATTGTCATCTGGGTCAATTCTTGTGGTTGCTCTAACACAGCCACTCCACACATCCTTGGTTTATCCTTCCTGTTTCCTCACTTATCAAACATTTATTGTCAACAACGGACAGTTCTGTTTGCACACATTGCAATTGGATAATGAGATAGTTAGGTTTACTTCTGTTATTGATGGTGAAGACTGATGGCATGAATAATTTCCTGTTTTTTACAAATGGGAATTGAATTATTGATGCTTCATTTAGGCAGTGATAAGGGTTTTAGTAATGCATTGTCATGGCTGTGTGTTGGTAGTAGCAGTAGCCAAGATGACAGTTGCAGGTGATGGGCCAGTTCTACCCTATATCTGGAGTATAAATTGGAAATCAGTTCCCAAAAACACAGTGATTATGGATTTACTGCTGTACAAATACTGCAGATTTTGTCCTCATACATTTGCAGCAGACATCATTGGTAATAGGCAAAGAACTAGATTTTAACAGCCTGAACTAGCAATGTGTTGCTGATAAGCCCAACCACCTGTTACATAAAAGCCAATTTCAGTAATGAGGAGAAACAACGGTTAATAAAATAAAATTTTTTGCTTGTTTGCAAGGGACCTCTGACATATCTAAGAATTTATTTGAATGTTTCAGACTGAACGATCCTGACCTTCTTAAAACTTGAATTTCACTATTCTAACACGGATATTTGAGTTTCTGCAATTCAGACCCTGGGATTTCTTTTATTTTTTTTCCCCTCATCCAAAACCACACCTCAAAAATGTAAGCTACATAGAAACTGGTGGCATTTGCATGACATCCTTTGAAAGAGGATGTGTTTGAAAGAAAAAGAAACGGCTGAGATTCCCTTCTAGCACTCTAACATATGACATCAGTGTCCCATGCCAAATACAGAAGGTTGAAGTGAAACCTTCTCTACTCCATTTGCATTTCCTCGCTTGATGCTTACTGTTCTCTTCTCTGTCCTGCTTTTACATTTTTCATTGAACTCAAATTCCCTCCTGTTTTCCTAATCCAGCTCATCCCACCAGTGCATGAAGCGTAGCAGTGCCCTGCTGCCTAAAAACCTCCCGACTGCACCATGAGCCAAGGTCTTAGGAAAATGTCAGGATAGTTAACACGTTTCAGGAATGTTGTACTGCTTTAAGGTGTTCCTCCTTCCTGACCATTTTTTGAGCCGTGGGGTGATGGGGAGGAGCCATTGCAAAAATTGACAGTATTACTGATGATCAAGTAAATAATAGATCAATAATGTAAAAAGGAAGAAAAAAAGATCTCAGGTCAATTATTTTTCTACAAAACACTTAATGTGACAACAGCAGCAGCCCCCAAAGGGCAGCATGTAACAACAGAGCCTAATTAGAATGGTTTCAGTGTAATCATTAACTAGCATCTAACACCTACGAGAGTATTTCTGTTTAAACTAAAGCATGACCTGCATGGTGGAGAGGCCTTGTAAACTGTGAAATAAAAAAAATGTGACAGTAAAGGTCAGAATAGTGTGCATTTGAATTTCAAGCAGGAAGCAGGCACTACAGTTGGTGTGTACAGGAAGAGTGGTGGCTCCTTTCCTAGGCGCTCCTTGCCAACAGCAGCAGTTGGATAAATCCTCCAGGACTAATTACTGGGGCTGGAAAACAAGTATTGTTCTCTCTCTCTCTGACCTGGTGAAATGTGGGAGTCCTAATTATATAGTGTCAAAGACGTGGTTTTGTTTTTTACTGTCATGTGAGTAGAAGGTCACGAGCTAAGAAAGCCAAGTGGCACTTTACATCTCTCTCCAGCCACCTGGCAACTGCTTCCTTGATGCTCCTGCTAACCACATCACCTTGCTGGAGAAGCAGGAGAGGGAGGGTGGGCTTGCAAATAAATGCTCCTTCCAGAAAGAGTGATGCTGAAATACTGAATTCCACCAGGGCTTGTAAAAAGCAGCTATCAAAGCAGTAAGATTTAGCTTGATTTGTAAGTCTCTAGTGAAATTTAAAAAGGAAAAATTGTGAAACATTGTGAAAAAAAGAGTGAAAATGTTCTTAAGGAAAGTGTTTATAAAGTCAGGAGAGAGCCATCATAAAAAACAAGTTGGCAAGAAGGACGTTATTTATTCATTTTGAAACATTGAAAATAACTTCGTTAGCAGCATTTATCTGCTCTTAAAAACTCTAAGAAAGCAAGTGCATTAAATTAATTTCCTATTTCTTGTTGTGACTTTTAAAGTGCTGTATACACATAGAGAGCTTTTTACACTTTGGGGAATTGATAAAGCTATAACATTTGGTACATAAGCTTTCCTATACTAAATCCTTATGCTTTTTCTTTCCACTCTCTTGACTTTTGACGTTATCTTTGCATTGGTCTTTGTTTTTCCCTTTCCTCTTTGTTTGTTTTTCCCTTTTCGTTGCCTCTTTTTATTTTTCAAAAATTTCCTTATACCCTTTTCCATTACTTTTGTCATTGACTGATTATATCTTCTTTCTTGAACACGTGTCAAGTGAAGCTTTCTAACACTTGTGAAGTGACAAGACACCCCAGAAAGAAATACTTGCTGAGTCTACTGTGCTGGTTTGAGGGTTAAAGGCAGAACCCTCCAGAACAGATTCTTAGATTCCCCTCCCACCAATACAGGGAGGGAAAATAAACAAATTTGAAAATTTCAACAAATTGTAATTTTTATTCAAAATGAAATAAATTTAAAATAGGGAAGAGAAAAAACAACGAGGAAAAAACCTTCACAGTAGAGGGAAAAGAAAAAAAAATAATTCAGGAATACGGTGTAAGGGAAGAACTATGCACAGAAGCCAATTTGGTGTAATTCTGGCCTCCAGTGGCTAGGGGGCGCTCGCCAGGGAAGGCAGCAACAGGCACCCGCACGTGGCTACTTTCACGTCAGCGTCGCGCCGGAAAAGAAGGGAGGAAATAAAAATGGCACAGGCCAGTCGCGCGCCCTTCCCCCGCGTGCACCGGGCACTTGGAGATCGGGACCCGCTGCCGCTCCGCTCTGCCGGCGCTCACCTGGCAATCGTGCACCCAAAGCCCCGCAGCCCACCTCCCCCTTGCGAAAACAGAGCCGCACTTAGAACCATTCTACGGCAAAACAAAACGCCTTAAAGTGCGAGACAGATCCCCTCCCAATCTACCAGTAACAGTTGATAAAAGCTTAACTAGAGGGTAGCATGCAGGAGAAGGCAGGAGGGCTGGGCAGTAGGTCAGAGCACAGGAGCTGTGGGTCTTCTCTACTCCACCGCTGGCCGGGACTGCCCCCGTCACCCCCTGCTGGCTTTTTTTTCCCAATGGTCCTCCAGGACCTCCTACTGTGGTGTAGAGGGGAGTGGTTTGGGAGATGCACAAGTTCTTTTTTTTGGGTCCTAACACGCAACCCAGCACAGGAAGTCATGCTTGACCAACCTGTTTGCCTTTTATGAGGACATAGCCAGGTGGATAGATGATGGCAAAGCAGTGGATGTGGTCAGTCTTGACTTCAGTAAGGCATTTGACAGAGTCTCCCATAGCATCCTCGCAGCCAAATTGAGGCAGTGTGGTCTGGATGATCGGGTAGTGAGGTGGATTGTGAACTGGCTGCAAGAGAGAAGCCAGAGAGTAGTGGTCTATGAGACCGAGTCTAGTTGGAGTCCTGTATCTAGTGGAGTCCCCCAAGCGTCAGTACTGGGACCAGTCCTATTCAATCTCTTCATTAATGACTTGGTTAGAGTGCACTGTTAGCAAGTTTGCTGATGCTACAAAGCTGTGAGGAGTGGCCGACACCCCAGCAGGCTGTGCTGCCATTCAGTGTGACCTGGACAGGCTGGAGAGCTGGGCGGGGAGAAACTGAATGAACCATAACAAGTGTAAGTTTAGAGTCTTGCATCTGGGCAAGAACAAACCCATGTACCAGTACAAGTTGGGGACTGACCTGCTGGAGAGCCAAAATAAACTGTGACATAAAGGAGCAGAATTGAGGTTTACAAGTGGAAGCTCAAATTGAAAACAGAAATACAAGTTTTATTACTCCTGAAACTAATACTTCATAATTTAAGCAGTAAGAACTGACTGTCATAAACTTAACAAGCCTGAAACAAGAGTTGTACAGTTTCAGTAAAATCATTCACTACTTTAGCAACCGAAACAAAAGCTGCATATTAATGTAAATAATCTATCAGGTATTGCAACAGTTTTCATATCTTACAGAGAAGTAATATTTTTATTGCTGAAATGAAATTTTAAAAACAAAGCTTTAGTTCCTCAGCACAATTTCAAATGTAGTTCCTCTCAAAGCAACAGGAAGAAAAATGTAGAAGAAAAACTGTTATGCTGTACTTGAGGCAATTCTGAGGTCGTACTCTGGTCTTGAGAACTGCTCAGAAAATTTTCAGAAACAGAGAAGTGGAGCTAGAATGACATGTACCATCTGTTTTCTTCTTAGCTGAGTAAGCATTTAATCCTTTTAACCTTTTAATTGTTTGTCCACAAAGGGCTGACTTCTCTCTTACCTCATGTTGTGATCCTACTGGTTCTCAGAAATCAGTCAAGAGAAACTAGGGTAAGAAGTCAATAGCTGTCAACAGCACCCAAAAAAGCACCAAAAACAGTTTCTGGGATGTAGACACTAGTATTTCTCTCTTTCTCAAAATGACTTGTTGAGAAAATATCATGATCAAGGGCAGGGTATTAACAGGACAAACATTTTGGGAGAGATGACAGACAAAAAAGCAATAGTCATGGTGCCATGGTCTAGCCTTGAGCTCTGTGGTAGGGGTTGGACTTGATGATCTGTTAGGTCCCTTCCAACCCTGGTAATACTATGATACATTCTGTTCTGAGCAGTTCCATTTCATCCAGTTGATGTGGAACTCTTCTTATCTGTACAAAATAATTTAATTTCCCTTCATTTTTTTCCCCTCTATTATTTCTGGCCCCTGTACAATGTTCACAGATGTCACATCACAGAGAAATGACAGAAGTAATATGCAAAGACAGAGATTAAAAAAAAAGATAAAAAGAACCATGTAATTCTTCCTGGGATTTTAAGACTGACAGGGCGATTTTAATTTCTTTTTCTTGAAAGTACTGGTTAGTTAAGTACACAAGTACCCTATAAACCTCCACACATATCTGAAACAATCGGAAATCATCAGTGCAAATATTGATGTAAAATGATTATGAAGTACCAATACTAGTCAGCAAAAAACACTGTCTCTTGAAATAAGTTAAATACAGATGTGTAATAAACAGTATGATCTACTCACAAGAACATACAAATACTCAGATTCCATAAAGACTCGATGTCATCTTCCAGAACTAAAGGAATGCATCACGCTCTTCCAAAGCCCAAGATGACTAACATGCAAATCACACACTTAAAAGTGGCAAGAGTGGGAACTCTCACTACTAGCACTGCAGAGACAAGGAGTGGTAAACCTCAGTGTCACTAGGCAAAAATGTTCTGTACAGGCACAGATGAAGCAAGTTTGAACTCCAGTTTCCATGACAGAGCTACTTAGTCATTTAGAGCACTGTTATGTTTCCACTGATAAGCAACTTTACAAGAACCAATGGATTCAGACTGATGGTTTTTATTGGCAGTGTGATTTTGCAAACACACAATAGCTTATATTAAAAGACAGTAATAGCAAGAACTGTTTCATCTCCTTCAATTTTTCCCACAGCACAGCATCTGATACAAAACATGAAAGAATCAACAGAAGACTAGTATTTTGTTATGTTTTTACCTAGATTGATTACATAGGAATACTTAAGCCATTTAGTACAGAATATCATTCCTAACTTTTAAAATTAAGTGTTCTCTTCCTCTTATTTTATGACTCAAATCCTATTCTTTACCTAGCAGGGAACATCTACAAAGGATATTTTGAATTCCAGATGGGCTCCCTTTCCACTAAGCTACCCATAAACTTAGAAGACACTTTCAGAAAAGTAAAAGTTGAAAAGCACCTGTGAAATGGATGATCCTTTCTCCTAGGGGAAAAAAAAAAAAAAAGGAAGCTTTTTGCATGAAGAGTCCACATGGCTCAATATTGGAGGCTGTTCTTTTCACTGTCTATATCAATGATCTGCATGAAGGGATTCAGTGCAGTAAATTTGTGGAAAACACCAAGCTGGGCAAGAGTGATGATCTTGAGTGTAGACAGACTCTACAAAGGGATCTGAACAGGCTGGATTAATAGGCCAACAAGGCCAACTTCCAGGTCCTGCACTTGGGTTACAACTCCACAGACAGCTGGAGGCACAGGGATGAGAAGTTGTAAAACTACGCACTGGAGAAGGACCTGGGGGTATTGCTTGACAGTCGTCTGAATATGAGCCAGCAGTGTGCCCAGGTGGCCCAGAAGACCAATGGCATCATGGCTTGTATTAGAAATAGTACAATCAGAAGATGTAGAGAAGTGGTCTTGAGAACCCAGCAGTCTCCTACTGTCCTAGGGTGAAATCTTTGTGCTTAGTTCACTCCCTGAAATGCCTCTACACCAATGCAGGTAGCATGGGGAACAAGCAGAAGGAGTTAGAAATCCGTGTTCAGTCAGGAGATTATGATCTGGTGGCAATTACAGACACATGGTGGGACAGCTCGCATGACTGGAATGTGGCCATGGACAGCTATGTCCTTTTCAGGAGGGACAAGTCAGCAAGGCGAAGCGGTGGAGTTACTCTTTACACGAGAGAGAGCAATGTAGAGTTTTGTCCAGGGGCAGATGAAGAGAGATTTGAGACTTTGTGGGTACGGATCAAGGGGCAGGCTGGCATGGGTGACACTGTTGTGGGTATCTAGTACAGGCCACCAGACCAGGATGAGGAAGTTGATGAGGCCTTCCACAGGCAGCTGACAGCAGCCTCACACCTACAGGCCCTAGTTCTCATGGGGGATTTTAACTACCCTGATACTTGCTAGAAGACCTACTCAGCCAGCCATCCACAGTCCAGGAGGTTCCTCCAGTGCATTGGAGACAATTTCCTGATGCAAATGGTTGAGGAGCCCACTAGGAGAGGAGTGCTGCTGGACCTTGTACTCACCACCAAGGAGAGCGTGGTTGAAGCAGTGAAGGTTGAAGGCAGCCTTGGCTGCAGTGACCATGAGATGGTGGAGTTCAGGATGCCATGTAGCAGGAACAGAATACCTAACAGAATCACAAACCTGGACTTCAGGAGGGCCAACTTCGGCCTTCTGAAGCAATTGCTAGGGGAAATCCCATGGGACAGGGTACTGGCAGGTAAAGGGGCCTAAGATAGCTGGTTAACATTCAAAGACCACATCTTTGAAGTCCAAGATAAGAACACTCCAACAGGTAGGAAGTCAAGGAAGGAAGCCAGAAGACCTCCGTGGTTAAACAAAGAGCTGCTGGGCAAACTCAAGAGGAAGTAGGACACCTCCCTTATGAGGAAAGGCTGAGGGAGCTGGGTCTCTTTAGCTTGGAGGAGACTGAGGGATGACCTCATTAATGTCTATAAATATGTGAAGTGTGGGTGTCAGGAGGCTGGAGCCAGGCTCTGCTCAATGGCATCTGGTGATAGGACAAGGGGCAATGGGTGTGAGCTGGAACATAGGAGGTTCCGTATAAATATCAGAAGAAAGTTCTTCACAGTGAGGGTGACAGAGCATTGGAACAGGCTGCTGAGGGGGGTTGTGGAGTCGTCTTCTCTCTGGAGACGTTTAAAACTCACCTGGATGTGTTCCTGTGCGACTTGGTCTAGGTGGTCCTGCTCTGGCAGGGGGATTGGACTAGATGACCTTTTGAGGTCCCTTCCAGTCCCTATTGATTCTGTGGTTCTATGATTGGTTTTACTGGTGATTAGATTATGAACTCTCGTTTTGATCCTCAAAACCAGTTTGAGGCTGGCTTCGTACCCAAAATCCAGTGATTTTACACAAGTACTTAGTGTTTTACAAAACTCTATCTAGGTGGGGACTGTTTTACTGTAGTACCCTGCTATCCATAGGCACCCTCAGGCTCAGCAGTGAGCCCTTCTATTCAGTGCCTGGCTCTGTCTCAGGCTACTCCTGATTATCTTGGACCCCAAAACGGTGCTGCCCTGCTAAAGGGTCCGATCAAACCTGCTTTAGTCTCTGGTGCAGTATCTGCTCAGGCAAGTTGAAAGTTACAGCTATTCACTGCTTTACTCTATGTTTTTCTGCAGATTAAGCAATCTGAGAGAAATGGTGACTTTGTGAGCAGAAAGTGGAGGAGGTGTATCTCTCCTTTACCTTAAATGCATGGAGGAGGGGGATATCTGAGCCAAAACCAGGCTTAGCAGGGACTACTATGGCACAAAACCTAGCGGTCACTCGCAGTAATTTCTGCGATGTCTCCAGGAAGACACTTGTCCTCTCTGAAGTGCGGGTTGGAGAGCCCAGCTTAGCGTGAAGCAGTGTGTTAAGCACAGGTAGCTTCTGGGGAGGTGGGTGTCTACATGAACTTGGCCAAAGACTTACCTAAAGCTCCAGTGTGGCATGTAGCCAGGGCCATACAGGAGACTATAACAAGGGTTAGCTCTGTCGTGTGCCTGTGCCAGCTGGCGCCACTGGCCCGTGTCACTGTGCCATGAACTTTTCTAGCACAGCTTAAAGGGCCCAAGTGGTGCAAGTTGTCGTGGTTAGGAGGCAATGGCAGTCTGCTGGACTTGGAAGGGACAAGCAGCTTGCTTTCTGAGCTCACAGGTATAAAGGGACTCCGATGGAGCGTGAGGAAACTCCTGCTGCTGCAGTTGGCAGAGATGCCAGCGCCAACCCGTTGTATTACTTTACCTTTATTACCATCTAGCGGCAGTGCTTGGGAACTGAAATCTGAAATCAGATTGAAAACTGTTCTAGAAGTGCTGCATTATGTAATGTCATAGCCACTCGATCTCCCCTTGGCTTTGGAATTATGGATTGTTGGATTCCTGTAAACTCAGCCCTTTATCTCGATGCGAAAAGGATTACATAGGCTTGTCTTACAACCCATGGCTCCCTTGCTCTTCCAGGCTCTCGCAAAGCATCACTTGAAGGCAGCAAACAAACCCTAGAAGATGAATACCCTATAAACTATCTGGAAACTAATTTAGGATGGACTGATGAGAGGGAGATGATCAGTGGCCCTGAATATGCTCAGGCATCAAGGACTTGACAGCAAGTTTTAATGCCAACTTCCTTCCCCAGCCCTGGAGAGCTGCTGACACAAGTCAGAAGGGCTGGTAATGGTGTTGGCATGTCTGGACTAGCAGGTGTTTTGGGTGAACAGACCCCATCCCTGAAATGATTCCCTGACAGATGAAAACCTGCCAGGGATGAGCAGAAGTTGCACAGGGCACAGGAATGCTTCATCGTTTGACCTTGCTGAAGGCTGTGTCCTGATTTAAGTGAAAGAGCACCGAAGCTGCAATTAGCAAAGCAGTGTTCAAGTGAAAGTGTTCCTGGGTGACTTGGTCTGGGCGGTCCTGCTCTGGCAGGGGGATCGGACTAGATGATCTTCCGAGGTCCCTTCCAATCCCTAATGATTCTATGATTCTAAGTGTAGCAGGTATGTAAACGTGCTGAACTTCGATTTTTGCAAGTACCACCAAGGTAGGTAGGTACCTAGGCGTTCCTAACCTCTGCACCTGGCAAGATCACGGAGCAGACCCTCCAGGAAACTATGCTTAGGCACGTGGAAAACGAGGAGGTGATCTGTGATGGCCAACATGGCTTCACTAAGGTCAGATTGTGCTTGACATATCTACTGGCCTTCTGTGACAGGGGTACAGTGGTGGTGGATTAGGGTAGAGCAACTGGTAGAGTGACATCTACCTGGGCTTGTGCAAGGCATTTTAGACCATCCTGCACACACCCTTGTCTCTCAAATAGAGATGGATTTGACAGACGGACCAGTCAGTGGGTAAGGAATTGGCTGCACAGCCACGTTCCGAGAGTTGTGATCAATGGCTCCGTGTCCAAGTGGAGACCGGTTATGAGCAGTGTTTCCTGGAGGTCTGCTTTTGGGTCCACTGCTGTTTAACATCTTTGTCAGCATTGAGTGCCCCCTCAGCAAGTTTGCTAATGGTACCAAGCTGTGTGGTGTGGTCAGTAAACTGGAGGGAAGGACAGCTGTCCAGATGGACCTTGATAGGATTGAAAACTGGGTGAGTGCAAACCACATGAGGCTCAGCAAGTCCAAGTGCAAGGTCCTGCACCTGGGATGGGGTAGTCCCAAGCACAAATACATGCTGGGTGGTGAACGGATTGAGAGCAGTCCCAAGGAAAAGAACTGGAGTACTGTATCCAGTTCTGAAGTCTTCAGTATAAGAAGGACATGGAGCTGTTGGAGCAAGTCTAGAGGAGGGCCACAAGGATGATGTTCAGAGGGCTGGAGCCCCTCTCCTGTGGAGACAGGCTGAGGGAATGGGGGCTGTTCAGCCTGGAGAAGAGAAGGCTGTGGGGATGCCTTATAGCAACCTCCCAGTGAAGAGGCTACAGGAAAGCTGGAATGGGACTGTTTATGAGAGACTCTAGTGATAGGGAATGGTTTCAAGCTAAAAGAGGGTAGATTTAGATTGGACCTTAGGAGGAAATTCCTCACTGTGAGGTGGTGAGGCATTGGAACGGGTTGCCCAGGGAGATTGTGGATGCCTCTCCCTAGAAGTGTTTGTGGCCAGGTTGGATGGGGCTCTGGGCAACCTGGTCTGGTGAGAGGTGTCCCTGCCCGTGGCATGAGGGTTACAACTACACAATGTCTAAGTTCCCTTCCAACCTAAGATATTCTACGATTTTCAAATTAATTATAATACCATTTTTTAATTGTTTGGGATCAAAGACTAACAGCTTCAGAAATATTCTCCCCTTGTTCTTGAGATCTTTTTCTCATGGCTGCATGGGATTTCACGATTTACATGCATGGTTTTGGGATTTCATGGTTCAGCACCTCCTGGAGCTCAACACTTCTCATGTGTATGGGACCTCACACAGTTAAGAGTGCCATAAGTGACTCAGTTGTCCACCAGAACAAACTGCTGACTGGTGCAGCCCATTTTGTTGATGACTACTTGAATCATAGCAAATAAAAGCAAGTAACTGTGCAACAGGTGGCTGATCTGTGACTTGGTGCTCTTACAAAAAGGCTCCCAGGGTACCAAGGCTGGAAGAGGAGTCCAAGACACCTTGGAAATCTCAACCATTTAAAAAAAAATTCTTAAAAGGAGGGGGAGGAAGGGGGGATCACAAGTAACATGATAGTGAAAGGCAGTCTAGTTGCCAAAGGTACTGTGCTAGAACAGTAAATTTGCCCTTAACCACAGATATGACAGGGTGAAGGTTCCCACTCAACAGCAAAAAGAAGTTGGAAATGACTGCTACCAGGTGTTGGCAAACTAATTTTAAAAGAAACAACAAATTTTAAAAATTCCCTAGATACCAGCCCCCACCTTTGCTATTTCAGCTCTCTGACTCTGTGCTGAATTAATGTGCTTGCTGCAGGCAGGAGTTTGCCCATGCGGTGGGTAAACTTTGCCTCTTAGCTTCATTCTGTTGCCCTTCTGTATTGCTTCGCTTGGCTCAGGGTTACCCTGCGTAACGGGTGATCTCGAACTGCATAACCAGCTTTTCTGAAGAAGTAAGGAAGTGAAAGAAGTGAGGTTGAGCCAGTGTGGGGGGAAGTCCTTCACATCTGTTTAAGGACAAGCACTTAGTAAAGGAATTGGAGGAAGCCACCTGCTCCACATAATTTGTGATGTATAATGTGAACTGCTTTAGGTACAATCATACATGGAGAAATAGCCTTCCTGTCCTCCAAATGCCACCACTTAATGGTTTCTTTTCGAGTAGTTAGGCAAAGCTGACACTTCCCATCTGGGGAAATGGGAGGAAGTGAGTGGGGACAGGGAATACGAGGGGGTTCACTGTGGGGTGCACACGTGGGAAATTTTTGTCATGTTTCCCAAAAGTTGTGATCTTTCTTCTCCCCAGGAGTTGACCCTGCAAAGCAGGCTTTCATCAGCTGCCAGAGCAATGGTGATCCCTGGGTGTGCTCACAAGCTCCTTAAGAAGTAGATGCACATGGGTGTAGCTGCAGGCATGATGTCACTGCATGCTCTTGCTCTGTGGTGAACAACTACGAAGAAAAACAAGCAAATACTTCTGGCTTTGTCCAGCATCTCTGCCAACCTCTTAGCCAGTTTCATATTGCTGTTTGGACTCTGATGTTTTTCATCGTGGCAGAGACATTCGATGCTTTGCTGAATAGGTAATTTAGAAGTGCAGTGGGTTTTGGTCTGTCTGGGAAGTCTAATGGTCGGTGCCCCACCAACTGGCACAACCTGAGAAGGTCCCAGAGGGTTTTTAAGAGTGAGTGGGATGCCGTCTGGATTCGCCCTGCACTGAGGACCCAGGCTGCTGGGAAGTTTCACTGCTGGAATTGCCCCAGGTGGGTAGAATCTAATTCCTCATTTCTCTTCTGATGTGCATGGTTCAGATGTCTCCATGAAGCTTCCACCCAAAGCTCCATTTACAGTCCTCTTCTAGAAGATGATTCTTTCTAGTCAGTCGGACTCTTTCAAGTCCCTCAGTCTGTCTTCCCTTCTAGGCTTTGACACTTTTAGGCCAAGAGAAAACCTTTATCTACTTGGAGCCTTAAGTCTTGCATGACAATAGATATAAAACATGTTGGAAGAGCTCTCCTGCATTACAGTGAATTATTGTGCATTTCCATCACATTTACATGCCTCTCATCACACCATGAGGTTCAGGCAATAAAAGCCAGCTAGAGAGCTTCCAGCACCCTCTTAATGATCTTTAACATCTTCAAATGCTTTTGTGAATCCTAGCCTACATTAACTCCTAGCCTCTATTTATGGCTCAGCAACCATGAGAAAGTTATAGCTGATAGATGAGGCAAAAGCTAAAAAGAGAAGTTTTCTGACATCACAAGAGATTTTTTTTAAAAATCATGTGCATCTATTCTGGGAACTCAGCTACCAGGTTGGGGCTCCGTGGAGTGTCACTGGGGCTTGGAGAGCAATTGTAACACTATGCAGAGGATTCAGACAAGCAGGTTTCAATTCTGTTTCCTGCAATAAAACACACCTGAAAATTGGAAAGAAGCAAAGTTCAGCCAGTTGTCTGTGATGAAAGAAGCCGTTCCCTGCAGACTTGGTGGTTTCACAGTGGTGGTTTCCGCTGCTTAAGGCTACTCCTTAATCCATCCCTGATTTACATCCTTGTCTCACAGGACAGCCCAATTCTGCCAAACAGCAAGGCTGGCTAGTAGTGCCGATGTGCAAGGAACCATGGCCACCTCCTTTTCAGTTCCTCTGGCAGCAGGACTAGGCAGATGGGTCACTTGGGAATCTGCCCTGTGTCTCTGGGCTGGTTCTGCAGATGATGGTTTAGCACAGACAGTCACCATCTCACCTCGTGCACGTGGAAGATGCAGTTCTGGCACTTCCAGTGACCAATGGTTCTGGCAGCCAGCACTGAAAAATCCTAATACGATGAACAAATTAAAAAGTACTGAATTGGCTTTTAAAACCGAGACAATAAAAATAATGAAGGGTGCTTGATGCTCCCCATTCAATGGCTTTCTCGCTATGAACATGTGATGAGAAAACCATCTTCCTGGTGCTGTGCAGAAGTGTAGCGCGCAGGCATTTCAGAGCCCGCAGAAGCTTACGGTTTGCTGGTTATGCTGATGCTTTGCCTTGCCTGACCTACCTCCTCAGGGCAGTAATAAAAATAACCAGCTTTAGTCCACTACTTGGCTGCTAATTGTCCACTTGTAGATTTTAGTCCCAGCTGGGCCCGCTTCTGCCCACAGGCGGTTGTGATCCGTAAAGTGGCTGCTCACATTCGCAAGTAGCCCCACAACAGAAGCAGGTGGCAGCCATTTTCCACACAAGAAATCGCTTTGGAGAGAAGGGGGCAAATGACAAGAGGAAAAAACCATAGGAACAAATAGATCCTCCCATTGTTTGTTTTGGATATATGAAAGGAAAGCCTGTTCTGGCTAAAGTTAATAGAGAGCAAAAGTGTGCACAAATTACAGCTTGTTACAGAGTTTATTAGGGGTGGTGGTAGGGAGAAGGGCAGCACTGTTACGGTACGTAGGAAGAAGAAAAACAAATGCTGCTTGTGTAGCATCTCTCTGCTAACTGCTGCATCCAGGGCTGTCCTCTCAGTTTTCAATGTAAATCAGCATACAACATCTAAGTAATTTCCCATGAAGATGCAGCCCTTAATTTAAGCCTCCCCATTAGGACTTCCTTCACCAACAGCTTACAAGTGCTGAGTGTTTTCCGTGGGGTGCTGCAGTCCAGAGGTGTGACCCCACAGCGATGCACAAAGGGAGCAGACGGCAAGGCATCATGTCACTGCTGCAAGTCACAGAGCTTTCTAGAGTAGCTGAAAAAGTAAACTTCAGAACCGCTTGTCACGTCCTCTCGCTGGTAACAGACACCGCTTGGAAAGGGGACAGCAAGGGGTTCGCCTCTGGAAAGAAACAACAGGGAAAAAAGCACCAGAGACTGTGCTCGTCCAACGGGACTGCTTAACAGAAGTCAGACATTTTTTTGTATCAAAGGAAATTCTGCTATTTTTAAATTGTTTTTCATGCAAAAATGTTGAAAGGCTTCAGCCTTTGAATTTTCTGCTTTGTAACAGCTTGGCAGGGAACCCTATCAGTCTATCAAACTACTTTATAGTCTCGTATTATTACACTGAATGCTGGTATCTATTCTGTTATGCAGTCCAATATCTGTGACGATGCCTCATCTGTATGTCCACGGCGTGTGTACGTGTGAGCAGAACAGAGGCAGCGGTTGGGCACGGACTGCTGACCTCTCCATCACAAGCACCTGGAGGCAGGTATTGAAGAAAACAGATCCAAAAGGCTGTGATACTTCACGCAGCTGGCAGCTGAACTGTGCTTCTTCCTGCACAGGGATGTCATGGATAGCAAAGGTTTACAAGGGTTCAATTAATGAAAGGCTTTACTAAAGATGGGGGAGTTGCAGAGCCACGGGAGCTGAAAGGGTCTTAAGGTATTAAAGTATTAGTATTTCATGGTCTTGCTCTTACCTTCCTTTATTTGGCTTTCAGCCCCAGTTAGAAATGATGTACTCGGACTGGTGGAGAGCTGTGTGCTCTCTCTAAGAAGTTTCTACATTTGGAGAGTAAAAGATGAATTCTTACGAGGCGCTTGAGCTGATATGTCAGGGTAGTGCTGCTTTCCATTCAGCTTATGTTTTTGCACGTTGGTGGTGGTCCATGTTTTCACGAGGTGTTGTTTCTGAAGCACAGCACTGTGTTGGGAATTAACCAGAATGATGTTAACAACGTGAAGAACTGTTGTAGATGCAGATACGGCATGAATGAAGCGCAAGAGCTCGTTGTTCTGATGTACAGGTAGTCTCATTCACAAATAACTCCAGGAGTGCGCTTTTCAGAGAGGTTTGGGATGGAGGGCTCAGTGCTTGGGCTGACATAGTCAGGATTTTTCTTCAGCTTGCTCATGATTTCTGGGCAGATGTGATTCACACCAGTGGTTGTGGTGCTTACACAACGAACATCTGCAGTCTACTCCTTGTTTCTTAGCAAGAACTGTCTGGGCGGAACATTTAGGGCTATAATTTCCAAACCTGAGTGTGTACTGAATGAACAGGGGTCTGTGCTAAGTCTGCAGTGACTCTGTCTCCATGGATAGGTTCACCTTGCCAGGAGTCCAAAAACTGCAGACAGGGCAATGCCCTGTGCAGGTGGCTGCAAAGCTGAGCAAAGCCTTTGCTTTGCTGAATGGAGCAGAAGAGACAAGTCTTGACCCCCAGGCCCTGGGAAGGCAGATCCTGTCCCTCATGAGTGGCTCAGGGGACAGCGTCTAGTGTAGGGAAATCTTTAGAGAAGTCAGAAACTGGCTGTACGACACATGAATCGGGAACAAGAGGCTTCAAACCTGTAGGATCTAATCACTTTCTCCATCACAGGTTGTAATTTCATAATTACTCATGTAGATTCATCGGTAGATATCCTCTCTTTAATCTTGTAATTGGCATGAAGAAGGAGGGGAGATTTCTTTCGTAGAATCATAGAACCATTAGGGATTGGAAGGGACCTCAAAAGATCATCCAGTCCAATCCCCCTGCCACCTAGACCAGGATCACCTAGACGCACAGGAACACATCCAGGCGGATCTTAAACGTCTCCACAACCCCCCCTCAGCAGCCCATTCTAGTGTTCTGTCACCCCTCACTGTGAAGAAGTTCCTTCTCATATTTATGTGGAACCTCCTATGTTCCAGTTACATCCATTGCCCCTCATCCTATCACTAGATGACAATGAGAAGAACCTGGTTCCATCCTCCTGACACCCACCCTTTACATACTTATCAACATTAATGAGGTCACCCCTCAATCTCCTCCAAGCTAAAGAGACCCAGCTCCCTCAGCCTCTCCTCATAAGGGAGGTGTTCCACTTCCTTCATCATCCTC
>JAOXOE010011810.1:0-24177 GCA_028565055.1 Phoeniculus purpureus
CAACCCCTCTGGGCAGCCCCTTCCAGTGCTCTGTCACCCTCACTGTGAAGAAGTTCCTTCTCATATTGATGTGGAACCTCCCATGTTCCAGCTGACACCTATTGCCCCTTGTCTTACCATTTCCTTCTGTTTCTCTGTCTCTGGTCTGAGTATTTAATGCTCATTTTAGTTGGGAAGGGGTAAGACAGAATGAACATGTTGTGGGTATTGAGCTGTAAATATAAAGCCCCCTGCACACTACCTTGAGCTTCTCAGCATTAATCAAAGCTGGAGTAACAGCAGAAACAGCCGCTTTGGTGGTACATACAGTACAGCTCTCATTTGTTCTTAGAGAACATAATTTGTTAGGATAGCGGAGAGCTCACTTGGAAAACCGTGATGAATTGTAGTAGTCTCTCTTCTCCATGACTTCTTAACAGAAGCCACTTACTTTGGACAGTGGCAGTGTGCTGCGTACTAGGAAGAAGGTACTTAGGGTAGGATTTATTTGTAGCCATGAGCCAAAATACATATTGCCTTAGACAAGTCAGTACTATCACAAAGAACCGTGCCGACCGGGCTCTAATGAAATCGGACCTAAGGGTCAGAGTTTAGCTTAGTAAAGTTAGCAGCTGGGATGAATTGGACCAGAAATGTGCTGTGTAACAGGATTTCACTGGAATCCTTGTACAAAAATACAAAAAGTATGTGGACTATGTCACGCCAGCAGTTGACAGTGTAGCTGCAACACCAAACATTAAATAAATAAATTCCATACGTAACACAGGCACAGAAAAAACTCTTCAGGAAAGCGCCTCGAAGCTGCACAGCCTCGCGTCTATAAATCTCCATTAAATCAGTTTGAGTGAGGCGAGTGTTAGAGACAGAGCTGCCAGAAATAGCTCTTTTCCTGCAAGATGTAGAAGAGATTACAGCTGAGATTGAGACGGCGGGGTAGGGAGGGTTAGAGGGGGGAAGAGAGGCGAAGGAGTTGAGCTGGAAGAGGCGGGGGAGCTGTGAAAGGCTTCTCATAAAAGTCCCATTTGTTGGAAGGCTGCAGGAAGTGGAGGCAGCTTTGGCACACGTGTCCACGGTGCTAAATTAACTGTTAACACAAATAATCAAAGTGCAAGGCCCATCAAGCCGCTGGCGCCAGCAAAATGAGGGAGCGGCCAGGTCAGCGCTGCCCCTCGAGCGGAGCCGGCGAGCAGGTGGAGACCAACCAGGGACCCGACAGGATGGAAGTGCTTACAGAACACACTGACCCACTGACAGAGGAAAGCGCCGCTGCACTCCTGCTTTCCAGCTATTGTGTGCGAAGTATCTCGTGTGTGTGTGTGTACTTTTGTTTTGCATTTATTTATTACATGTTTTGTAATTGTTTTTTCCTATTTTGTTTTATATCTTTTTTTTAAAAAAAAAAAACACCTCATTTTTCAGCAAGTCGCTGCAGTTTGAGAGCCCGGCCACCTCAGGGTGAATCAGAGTACAGCTCAGCCCGTTATTTGGCAGCACTGGTGGAGGAACAGCTGAGCAGGACAAAGGAGGAATTATCAGATTGCCCTCCAGCGCTACCCTTCGGAAGCAAAAACACTGCTCTTCAGAAAGCGATGCTGAAAAGCAACACGGGCTGAGCTATCTCTGCCTGCTTTGTTCTCACAGAATGACAGAACATTAGGGATTAGAAGGGACCACGAAAGATCATACAGTCCAATCTCTAATCCCCCCCGCCAGAGCAGGATCACCTAGACCAAGTTGCACAGGAACATATCCACCTACAAGCCCTTACTGGGGAGCTTTCTGATCAGGATCAGCAATGTTCCATTACTTATCAATAACCTAGAAATACTCTGATGTTCTAAAATTTCCATGCCACAATCCTCCTGCTACAGCAGGATCACCTAGACCAAGTCACATAGGAACAAGTCCAGGTGGGTTTTAAACATCTCCAGAGAAGGAGATTATCTCTCTTTTAGAGTCCACAGTGCCAGTCTGCACTGCAACTATGATGCAGATGCTTCACAGAATCACAGTGGTTGGAAGAGACCTCTAAGATCAAGTCCAGCCTTTAACCCAGCATTCCCAGGTCACCAGTAAATCTAAGGATGTCCCTAAGGATCTCAGTGTATTGCTCTGTTGAATCAGATATTGCCCCACATGCCCACCCTGATCTGCTCTCACTGGGACACATGACAGCTTGGTGCAAATGCTGCCTGGTGAGCAGAACTTCTTCTCTGGAGATGTTTGAAACCCTCCTGGACATGTTCCTGTGCGACTTGGTCTAGGTGATCCTGCTGTGGTGGGGGAATTGGACTAGATGATCTTTCAAGGTCCCTTTCAATCCCTAATGTCCTGTGATTCTGTGAAAATTTAAATTACACCAAAATACAGGAGTCCTGTGCTGGATTCATGGCCTTCCTTTGCTCTGCTTCCCAACATAATACAGCTGCCAATCCCCTTTAACTGCCGTGCCCAGCAAAGCCAGTTTTGCAGTAACTGTGCATGGCCAAAGCACTGCAAAGCAATCCCAGGGCAATGGTGACTCAGGCCCTGGGATTTCCAGGATGTTTCACCTCCTTGCCCAGGCACAATTACTATTGCAGCTGGATGCTGTAATAAATCACAGGTACATCATACACCTGCGCAATGTACCTGCACAGTTACTTCACAGGCTTTGATTTGGCTTTTGTGGGATACGCATGGGTTCTTACAGCTGCAGGCACAGATATGTGCAGAAAAAGTGCTTGCAGTTACAAGGTGTGACAACAGAGAGCATGTACAGCCCTGCTTAGCATAAACTACGCTCCAGAAAACAAAATCCATAAATGAACACACATCCTGAACCAAATAACTTATATAAGTGTCCAGTTTTGGGCACCTCAGGACAAGGGAGACATCAAGGTGCTGGAGCAAGTGCAGACAAGGACAACAAAGCTGGTGAAGGTCCTGGAGAATAAATCTGATTTGAGGAGAGACTGAGAGAGTTGGGGCTGTTTAGTTTGAGGAAAAGGAAACTAAGGGAAGATCTCATGGCTCCTTACAACTATCCGAAAGGACGTTGTAGAGATGTCAATCCTGGTCTCTTCTCACAGGTAACAGAACCAGAGGGAAGGTCTTCAAGCTTCAACAGGGGAGGGTTAGATTGGACATCAGGAAGAAATTGTTCATGGAAAGAGTGGTCAGGCACTGTAATAGGCTGCTCAGGGTGGCAGTTGAGTCACTATCCCTGGATGAGTTTAAAAGACACTTAGATGTGGTGTTGGGGGATCTGTTTTAGGAGTGAACTTGTAGAGTAGGGTTGATGGTTGGACTCAATGATCTCAAGGGTCTTTTCCAACCTGAATGATTCTGTGATACTGATTCTGTGAACAAGTAATACAATTCAAAGAAGTATCATTTCAGTGAGGATACACATCTTCAGGGCATCTAAACCTTAATCGTGCCTTTAAAAAGTTCTGTCAATTTATCTCAGTCAACACACAGCAAAAATCCCAATAAAAACATGCGTGGGTTGAATTCATATCATAGGGCACAGTCATTACTTTCAATGAAGACATTACTAATAACTAAAATTACACACCAAATCATCATTAAGTGGAGCTGTAATGTTCACCTGTTGCCTAGAAACACTATTTTAGTGAGGTTTAAATGTACAGAAATTGTTTGTAATTTTCCCACTTTCCAATGCCCCTTTGACATTTATCAGCCTGTGGTAGAACCAAAGATGTATCCCAGTTCTAACGGGATTTTAGACCAGCACCTTTAACAGAGGAGATGATCCTTAGCCAGTTTTGTATACTTTAACCACCTGTGTGATCTGTACAAAGACTATCCAGGAACTTTAGCTGCAGACAACCAGTGTGATCCAGGCAGCTGGTATGAAGAAAATTTGCTCATAAGATGGATTTGTGTAGACTTTTACAAGACAGGAAAATATACCTCAGGAAAGAGAGGGGAGAGAGTCAAAGACAGCAAAACAGAGACAGAGAAATAATCAGAGAGAGATAAAATAATACTGTCATAGGCTAAAATCACTTATTACTCTTTGCCTCCTTCTTGATAAAGGTTAAACCAACTTCACTGAGACCTTCCATGGGTAAAAGTCAACTTGAACCAATCTGAAGTTTTATGCAAGGAGAATGGCTACAGTTACACAAACCTGAGAGCTCTGACTCACACTAGAGGTTAGATGGCCCCTGTTGCATGTGTCACGTGCTGCTGGGTTTACCTCTGTAGGCAAATTACGCCCCCCCTTAAGGACCCCATTGTATACGAGTGGGTGGGTGAAAGTATGTGTGTGTAGGAGACAGCAAGCGCTATCGCAGCTTCAAAGTTAACGGAAAAGTTCTAATTACTCTGAAAAATGGAAGTCAAGCACTTCGTGAGTTGGCAGGAAAAGGGCAATTGCAAATATTAAAGACCAGAGAATCTCAGTTAATTGAATAAGAAAGACTGGATCTAGGTGATCCTGCTGTGGTGGGGATATTGGACTAGATGATCTTTCAAGGTCCCTTCCAATCCCTAATGTTCTGTGATTAAAAGAAAAGCCTATTAAACAAAACATGTGTGATTAACAGACCCTTTTCTGATCCTAAATCATTAATGTCATTGTTAGTTTGTTAAAAACTATTGAAGACTCAAAGAAATCAAGTCAGAAAAGCAAAGTTCCAGACATATAAAGATCCAAACACATCAAGATTGACTGAGAGCTAACTTGGCTCCTGTCCTACAACTAGTAAATCCAGCCAAAATTTTTTATTAGAGTTTTCAGAGTCTAGCATAGCTAGCACTGGCTGTGTGATGTTTAGCACACACAGCGAAATGGCCATCCTTTTCCCAATACACTCAAGACACTACAGCGTTGGGTCTAATGTTCCCTGCACCCAAACCTTGGGGTAGGGCCCTCCACAGCACTTGTCTCCATTCTGTGCGTCCTGCTGCTTGTGGGACCTGCTGAAGCATAGCTCTGTTTCAGTGTGGTCTGGGTTTCCTTTTGAAGAATACTCTGGCCTGAGAAGAGCAGCCCAACAACAGTTTGGGACATAACTGAGCAGATTTTTTGAGGTCCCTTCCAATCCCTAATGTTCTGTGATTCTGTGAACTTAGAACACTTAGGAGGAAACATGGGCTTGGGGGCAAGCAGATGTCCTGCTAAGCAAGGCAATGTGATCTCACTGCTGGTTTAAGCTGGTGTGATACAAGGATAAACCTCCCGCACCCTCTTCTTCACATATTTATTCTCCTGAATTGCCTGTCATTTCAACTACGGGGAAGGGATTTCCGTTCCCTACTGCTCAAAGCAAAGACAGCAAGAACAAGACCTTCACTTCCCTGGGAGAGAGGGGAACAAACTTCCCTGCTTCTCTTTACAAGGACCTTAGACAAAGCAATTGAGGAGACTGCTGTAGATCCAGACTGGGAAGGAAACCAATCACTTCTTAACACATAGGAAAGAATGTCTCCTAGTCTGAAAGAGTAAAGAACAGATAAAAGGTCAGATGAAAGGGAAAAGACCCTACAAGTACAAGTCACATTCATGCAGTACAGCACCAAAGCCAACCAGCTCTGCATCCTTTCCCCAGCCCTAGAAGGAGTAGTTATCTCAGCTGTAGAGCTATTGTAAAGCTTTCCTACCCCAAGCTAGCTCATCTGATAGTGGTTCAGGGATGTCTACACTGCTTTACATTAGAGAGATGCATTTCTCATACCTCTGCCCTTTCTTACAGTCATGACTGCCCATAAATGCAGAGCTCCCTGGGCACAACCAAACTGTTGGATAATAAATTTAATACAATCAAGTGTTGTGACAGCAAGCCTCCAACTTTGCAACTCAGATCCATGTGGTAACAGACTAAGCACGTATCTCATTTCAGCAAGTCAATATAAAGTTCATTTTTTCCAGTTCAGCTTTCCTACAGCAAAGATGAAGTGATACTGGTCAGAACTAGAGATGCAAAGCAGTCAGAACCTTCCACTGATACAGACACAGCTGCAAAGGACAAAATACTCAGAAGGCAGCTCCTGTCTCAGCACAGACAAGGATGAACCCCAGGGTACTCTCCCCTAAATGACTTATGTCCCCGGGTCCTGCCAGGCTGCGAAATGCATTTCCCAGCAGCTCTCCAAGCAGTTCAAAATTATTCATATCTGACCCACAGCCTTGAATGAACATGCAGGAAAACACAGTAGAATGGTTTTGGTGAAGAAAGCTCTCTTGTTCTGAAATGTCATCTAATGATAGGACACAGGGCAATGGGTGTCAGCTGGAACAGAGGTTCCACATCAATATGAGAAGCAATTTCTTCATGGTGAAGATGACAGAGCACTGGAAGGGGCTGCCCAGGGAGGTTGTGGAGTCTCCTTCTCTGGAGATGTTCTAAACCCACCTGGACAAGTTCCTGTGCGACTGGATCTAGGTGATCCTGGTGTGGCAGGGGGATTGGACTGGATGATCTTTCAAGGTCCTTTCCAATCCCTAATGTTCTGTGATTTCTAGAAATGGATCAACAGACACAGGCGACAACTTCTGAAGAATTTACAGCTCCACCTTGTATCAGCACACAGAATGAAAAGTGAACTCATTTGATTTTGACTTGTTGTATCTTCAGGAAGTTCAAGAAATAAATGGTCACTGTCAACGGTCGCTAGGACACTATTTTATAGAAGAACTAGGGAACATGGCTATTCCTACGGCATTTCAGAAGGGCTGACTGCAAACCACCACTGATTTATTTTCCATCTTTGAAACAGGCAGCTCTTGAACTGCTGACAAGCAAACCCACAAACTCCCCATTTCATAGGTGCCCACATACACCAACCTAATGTGGTTTGTTGCCCTTAGTTTCCAGGCTGCATGTGATCCTAGAATCACACAACAGGCAGTGCTTAATATTGCCCCAGTGGCCTTAAATAATCCTTTCGTTTTCAATTGCCATTAATCTATGAAAGGAAAGAAGAGGCTGCCTGCACCGGCACATTCTCAGTTTGTTCTATCATGAACTGTTTTTCCGCAATGGAATTGATCGCAAGCAGTAAAGATAGCTATGCCAGGGGAGGAGCAGGGGAAAGGAAAGAGGCTGTTTACTCCTGAGGGCTTTTCCTCTTTCCTCATCACTTTCTGCATGATATAGCTTCTCTTTTCATTACCCAGAAGGGAATCCCAGAGGCCAGAGGTGAATTTTCCCTTTGCTCTTAGAGCATTCACGACGGATACTTGTAAGAAGAAGTTATGAGTTGTTTGCTCTTGAGTATTATATCATCACCATTACAGCTAAGCCGGTCCCATTCTGAATTTCGTTCACTCTTTGGCACACACAAGCAATCTTGAGTTACACAGCTGACACCCCCTCACGCACCAAAGGCAATTAAAGCCTTTCCATTTGCTCCTGAGGTGCCAGACGAAATGTTGCAAAGGCGCTGAAAAAAAATTACTTCTGCTGGGCTTCTTTCTTTTTCTACTGGTAAAATTCCCTCTGACTGTGACAGGAGTTGCTTTAAGTCCAGTGATTTAAGCAGCTTCTTAAAACGATGAAACTACTCGGTTATCATATAGGCTTCTGCATGATAAGGAGTGTCCATAGATCTTGAAGTCTGTTTATGTTGGGCCTCATTAACTGAACTGATGACTTTAAAATATCTTGGCTACTTTCTCTATTTTCACTACTTAAACTACAGTAGATGTAAGTTACTAAGTAAGTAAATAGTGAAAGATACACTGTTCAGAAGAAATCGCCAGTTAGCAACCTATTTCTAGGTTACTGACAAGTAATGGAGCATTGGTGATCCTGATCAGAAAGCTCCCCAGTGAGGGCTTGTAGGTGGATATGTTCTTGTGCGACTTGGTCTAGGTGATCCTGCTCTGGCAGGGGGATTGGACCAGATGATCTTTTGAGGTCCCTTCCAATCTCTAATGTTCTGTGATTCTGTGCGTACCTATCCTTATACAACCATTATAAAGGTTGTATAACCTTATACAACCATTTTCAGATCCAGTTTTTCCTAAGTTTCACAGTCTGGTAAGAGATAACCTAGCCTCATTGCATAACTAAACTTCCTAAGGCTCACACAGCAAGCAACAGATTCATAGAATCATAGAATCATTCAGGTTGCAAAAGACCCCCAGGATCATTGAGTCCAACCATCAGTCCTACATCATCCTGCACTCGCTCCAGCACGTCGATGTCTCCCTTGTCCTGAGGTGCCCAAAACTAAACCCCGTACTCAGGGTGCCGCCTCACCAGTGCTGAGTACAGGGGGACAATCACCTTCCTAGTCTTTTGATGCTTTCAGTGTTGCAATAACACTGATGTGCAGGAAAAGATCCATTATTGAGAAGGACTCTGTTGTAGCCATATGAATGGATTAAACAGTATTTTTATCATTTTTCTTTTGTCAGTAAGTTTTGCTTAATAAATTGAGACATTTAATCACACATACAGAAAATCAGTCTTCCCTATCCTAAGGGTCTGGGTGGAAGGCACTTTATTTTGTTTTGCTGTTGTTGTGCCTGAAGGATTACTTTTCCCAACACAAAATACTTTGTGTTATCATGTACGAACTTCAACAAGTTCAAGAAACTACAACCAGAAAACTCTTAACGTTCAAAGAAGAAAAAAGGCACCTTTTATCTTATCTGTTCCACACACTCTTGTAATTCTGAGTCTGACATCATGGCTGGCAAAACCTTCATAGTTACCAGAGAACTAACGAGTTCACTACGGCAATGAGCCTCCCAAGGTAAAACTGCAGAATCTCCGTTTATAGATGTCACCATTGAAGAGTTTAAAAATGCAGTGTGTTACCTGATATTTCTCAGGATGCTGGCTTTAACTTCTCTGCTAGCTCTGGAGAAGGAGCACAAGTACTCCAATAGAGACGAGCAGGTTTACTTTGCAATGAGACCCAAATACAGTCAAAACCATTTCTGCTGATCTCAAGTTCTTTCAGACTTGGCCCATATACCTGATAAAACCCTCCCTTCAGTTTTGCCACCACGACCACTACCCTCTGAGATTGAAGATGCCCACAGCCAGTACATGAATTCACACTGCACAAGGGAATAGAAATCACAGAATCACAGAACATTAAGGATTGGAAGGGACCTCGAAATATCGTCTAGTCCAATTGCAATGCCACAGCAGGATCACCTAGATCCAGTCAAACAGGAACATGTCCAGGTGTGTTTTAAACATCTCCAGAGAAGGAGACTCCACAACCTCCCTGGGCAGCCCCTTCCAGTGCTCTGTCACCCTCATTGGAAAGAAGTTCCTTCTCATATTGTTTTGGAACATTCTCTGTTCCAGCTCACACCCATTGCCCCCTGTCCTATCATTACATGACACTGAGAAATACAGGTTCTCCATAAAAGATAAAACTATACACAGGTATTTCAACTTCTATGTTAAGATGTTTTACACATCTCACTTGCCCCAGAATTAGCTCTGCAACTTAAGTACTCTCATAGAGTCTTCACATTTATTAACCATATAATTTTTGTAGTGCATGTCCAATACAGATGCCTGATCTTTGTCAACAATCGTTTCCACACAAAAAGACTTTGCAGCACTTTTCAATTTTCTTTTCAGCGTTATCAGGATGAGGTCATTAAGGGAAGTCTGCGCCTCGTTACACAGAACAGAGTGGTCCCATCTGCTTTCTCTGCTTTTGCACAATATTCCTGTTCTTACACAGGTAGTACTGCAGGAGCCAACAGCCAAACAGCCCTTCCTCGTGTGTTTAGTTCCCAGCAAACGTTGGCCAACATTTTCAAATGTGAGCACCTGCCATTAGACGCAAAAACTCAAAACAGCATTTTCGGATGACACTGAAGGGAGTATGAGCTCCCTCTCTTATGAGGAAAGGCTGAGGGAGCTAGATCTGTTGAGCTTGGAGAAAAGGAGATTGAGGGTTAACCTTATTAATGTTGATAAATATGTGAAGGGTGAGTGTCAGGAGGATCGAGCCAGGTTCTTCTCAGTGGCATCTAATGATAGGACAAGGGGCAATGGGTGTCAGCTGGAACAGAGGAGGTTCCACATCAATATGAGAAGGAACTACTTCATGGTGAACACTGGAAGGGACTGCCCAGGGAGTTTGTGGAGTCTCCTTCTCTGGAGATGTTTAAAACCCACCTGGACACATTCCTGTGCGACTGGATCTAGGTGATCCTGCTGTGGTGGGGATACTGGATTAGATGATCTTTCAAGGTCCTTTCCAATCCCTAATGTTCTGTGATTCTGTGATTTTACTACTGGGATCATGGGAGTTGCCAGCAGGCAACCACCAGGTTACATCTCACACTCTTTCTTGAGCTGCAGGAGGGCCTCATGCTCTTTTCTACCCAGGGCTAAAGCAAGGCACAAACACACAGCAAAGGCAGGATTAACAGCAGCCTCCAGGGCAATGGAGATGGCATCGCAGCAGGTGTTCAGCTCTTCCTCTCTTACCCTACCACCAAAGCTCAGTTTCTGTCTAATAATTTTTTCCTGAGTTAGTCATGCTTCATCTTGACTTCTTATTTGTTTGTTTTGAGGAAGAACAAGGCAAGAGCCTCGTCAGGGCTTCAAATACTGCCATTATATGCCACAAGCGGGAAGAAACTGGCTGTAAAGGGAGCTGCTTGGGGAGGAGGAGAGGCAAGAGGGGCTGCAGACAGGATGGAGAAGCAGGATGGTTCCCACAGGGCTGCTCAGGGCCATTACACAAGCTTTTCTGCTCTGTCTAAGCACCATGACCTTCACTGGGTATTAAATAGGGTTGTTTTGTTTTCTTCGAGCTCGGGTTGTTCCTGCCATGTATTTGATATTAGAATCTCTCTCTAGTGGTTTGCAAGCATTTGATCCCCTAGGGTTCGTGATGCTGGATCCACTAATGATTCACACAATGGCATTAATGTCATTCATGGATGAAACCACATTTCCTTACCCTACAGGGTGAGAGCAAGATGGGAAGACTGTGGCTAGCATTAGGAAGGGACTGGGTGGGAAATAAAAGTTGAAGTATTCAGGTCAAAAGACAGTGGGTGGCTAAATAAAAATCCGTGATTTCGGGTGGTTTCGGAGGTGGGGTGAACAATAGAGATTTCACCCTCAAACGCCTGAGGACCCAGCACTGAAACAAAAAAAAATAGACAATAATGATCCTCCAAGTGAGCCATTTAAAACCATTCTCTTTGAAAACAGTTCTTGAAAACAAGCTGGCAGAACAGTTAGATCTCCCCACAACAATGCATCATGAGATCACGTAGGAGGAAGCAGCACAAGTATCAAAGCATGCTTTACTAGAGCATGCCCTTAGTTGCTCTGCTCTCTTAAGCTAGGCAGGCCAGACTGGTGTCTAACAGCAGAGGCTACATTAGGAGCTGGGCAGACATCACCAGCTAAGCGGGTGACCCAAATCCTTCTTGCCTTCCAGTAGGAAATGAATGTCACAACACCTGCCTTACGAGGAAAGGCTGAGGAAGCTGGGTCTCTTGAGCTTGGAGACACGAAGACTGAGGGATGACCTCATTAATGTTGATAAATATGTGAAGGGTGGGTGTCAAGAGGATGGAGCCAGGCTCTGCTCAGGGGCATCCAATGATAAGACAAGGGGCAGTGAGTGTAAGCTGGAACACAGGAGGTTCCACATCAATATCAGAAGGAACTTCTTCCCAGTGAGGGTGACAGAGCACTGGAAGGGGCTGCCCACGGGAGTTGAGGAGTCTCCTTCTCTGGAGACATTCAAAACCCGCCTGGATATGTTCTTGTGCAACTTGGTCTAGGTGATTCAGCTGTGTCAGGGGGATTGGACTGGATGAGCTTTTAAGTTCCCTTCCAATCCCTAATGTTCTGTGGCTCTGTGATTCTTAATTTTTAATTATTTTAAATTACCACAGCAGAGTGAAAGGAGGAACTTAGATTTCATTGCTAATGTGCATGCAAATTTTAGAGGGACATTTGACACCCTCGCTTCCAGGGGAGCTTCCACCCACCAATAAATGGTGCGAGGAAGGTGAGAAATAACACAGGAATGTAGGAAACAACAGCTTCCAGGAGGACAGAGGGGATTAGCCAGCTGACCGAGGTTGGTATGCAGCAACACTTTTACCCAAAACACACTAAAAAAGAGATTGAAACAGAAGCAAAAGGTGAAAGAAAAGGGGTCCCTGAAGAAGCACGTCAGAATTATCTGTCTGGATGCTAAGAGCCCCGGTGATCAGGGCAGAAAAACATGCCAGAGAAACTTCCAGCAGAAAGGTCTGTTCCAAGGCTGGGACAAACCTAGGTGACTCAGAGGGCCTCCCCAGCTCTGGGTTGGAAGAGGAAAGATTTCCAGTGCCTCACAAGAAGGGGAACGACACTTGGCTCAGATACCAGCCTAATAACCAAGGTGCACTTTTTGTAATCTCAGAATGTCCAGACTGGGAAAAAAAATGCATTGTTCCCTGGTTAACAAAACACAATAACTGTCAGAAAGAGGGTTTGTGTCTTGATCGGTGCACATAATTTATACACAGGAGAGTCTCAGCTCCAGCTCCAGTTCTGTGGGTGCCAATCCTACCATTTAAGGATTTGCTCTCAGAGACAGCTAGTCCTCTGAGCCACCCCACTGACGTAATTTCCCCATGAAGTCCCCTTTACCCCCACAAATCAGGTGCTGAAATCCCATTGTGGGATTGTAAAAAAGCTGCCACAACGAACTGCCAATGTAAAGTTCTTCCTGAAAATGAGAGAGACAGGTCAAAGCCCCTTTAAAAAAAAAAAGCCTTGGTGGCTATGTGGAGAAGGATTATATTCTGCTTAGCTAGTGCGTGGGTGTAGAAAACAAGGGACAGAGCCAGTCTCCCTCAGTCCACCCTCCCCACAGCCCCTTTCGAGGCAGAATATATAGGCAACGTTTCAACCTCAAATCCACAAACAGATCAGGATATGTTGGAGGGGAGAGAGACATAGTCCTTGTTTTTTAATAAAAGGTAGGATTAGGAAAAGACGTAGGTGGGGAAGGTGTAAAACAAGCAGGGCAGGCAGTCCTTACTCAGCTTCCCTCTGAAAAGTGGACAAGCCTTCGGAAGAAATAAGACACATGGCTGTGGGTAAAGGCGGGGAGGAATTAGAAACTGTAATTCAATCTAATATTTGAGGCTTGGCAAACGCACCTATGGGATTTCATGAAAACCCCCGAATCTTTTTCATTTCGGAGCAATTAACCAGATCCCAGCATCGCTGGCTCCAGTGAGCCGCTTAGCTCTCTGTTTTATTACCCATTTCCTTTCCCCCTCGCCAACACCAGCTCCCATCCTCGCACTTGGGAGAAACACAAAAAAAGGGGGGGGGGGGTAGAAAAAAAACCCCCACACTGTTACAATGCCACAAAGGGGCCACCACAAACAAGTGCCAGCCAGTGCATTTCAGAGCAAACACAGAACACACAGTAAATGAGACTCACATTTGGATTAAAACGCTGTTGTGCTCAGGCATTTATGTGTGGCATAATTAAAAACATCCAGCCGTAATTTAATAGTTCCCACCAAGCACAGACATAAAGTCTAGCAATTTTTTTTTCCTTCTGCATATTTAACCCTTAGAGACAGAAGGAAGAGGAGGCGGAGGCGGGCAGGGGGAGGCAGCAGGAAGCAGAGGAGAGACAGAGATCTTTGGAACACATTTCCCCCCCTCCTGCCCCAGCCTCCTTTGTGTTAGTTCAGTTTGCTTTTTACCTTTTCTGATCTTTTCACAGAATCACAGAACATTATGGACTGGAAGGGACCTCGAAAGATCATCTAGTCCAATCCCCGCCAGAGCAGGATCACCTACACCTAGTTTCACAGGAACATATCCAGGTGGGTTTTAAATGTCTGCACAGAAGGAGACTCCACAACCCCCCTGGAGTTCTTTTGCTTCTACAGAGAGAATCACAGAACATTAGGGATTGGAAGGGACTTCAAAAGATCATCTAGTCCAAGCCCCTTGAGAAAACTAGTATCTTCCAGATGCCACAGAAACTGGAATTGCACTCAGGTAGTGTTTCTGTAGTTCAATATACAGCTGGGTACAGCATCTTCAGTGAGCAGAGGGTAACATCTGGGCGCACTGATTCACAATTTGTGAAGATGCCAGATTTTTCAGGCTTAAAACTCAGCTACTAAAAAGACAGACTAATTTCACCACCATTACTCATCCTGAATACAGTCCTCCTATTCAGAGTCGTCCTTCTAAATCAAAGGCAGCAGTGACAGGACTAAGTACAGCATTAGGGCAGGAAGGATAAACCAGGATTTGCAGCACTAGCAAAGCATCTGGGACATCAGTGTGGGTTCAAGACCCTGCTCTGCCACATCACTGATTTTCAGAAAGGCATCTCTGAAGGCATTTTGACAACCTATGAGAGCAAAGAACTGCGTAGGGTCCCATTTGTACCTCTAGAAAGTGGACTATTTTAAAGTTTTCCAGCTCTCCCCGTGTCATAGAATCATAGACTCGTTTAGGTTGGAAAGGAACTTTAAGAACACTGAGTCCAACCATTTGCCCAGCATTGTGAAGTCCACCACTAAATCATACCCCTAAGCACTATACATCTACACATCTTTTAAGTACTACCAGGGATGGTGACTCCACCACTGCCCTGGGAATCCTGTTCCAGTACTTGACAAGATTCTCAGAGAAGAAATTTTTAGTGATGTCTAATCTAAGCCTCCTCTGGCACAACTGAGGCCATTTCCTCTTGTCCTTGAGAGAACAGACCAACACCCTCCTTGCTGCAACCTCCTTTCAGGTAGCTGTAGACAGCAAGAAGGTCTCCTCTCAGTCTCCTTTTCTCCAGGCTAAACAACCCCAGTTTGCTGAACCACTTCACGTAACATTATTTCTCCAGACCCTTCACCTTTATTGTCCATCTTCAGACGTAATCTAACACCTCCACATCCTTCTTGTATTGAGGGGCCTAAAACTGACCCCAGGATTTGAGCTACAGCCTCAACAGTGCCAGGTAGGGAACTTGGTGCTGTAGGGTTAATGGTTGGACTTGATGATTTCATGGGTTTTTTTCCAAACTGAGCGATTCTGTGAGACAATCACTTCCCTACTGGCCACACTATTTCTGATGCAGGCCAGGATGCCATTGGCCTTCTTAGCCACCTGGGCACACTGCTGGCTCATGTTCAGCAGCTGTCAACCAACACTACCAGGTCAACTTCCACTGGGCAACTTCCCAGCCATTCTTCCCCAAGCCTGTGGCATTGCATGGGGTTTTTGTGACTCAAGAGGAGGAGTTGGCGCTTGGCCTTGTTGAACCTCATACCAGTGGCCTCAGCCCATCAATCCAGTATGGCAGTCCCCTGTAAGCAGATGTGGGAAGATAACATTTTCTTCCATCCTAAAGCATGTTACAAAGAGAAATGTCTGCAAGACTGGGGTGTGCTCAAATCCCACAGCAAAGAAGGCAGTTAATAAACAGTAGAAAATCTGCTAGGCTTTATATTTCTAAATCCTGCAGCCTTCATTCAGGCAACAGCCTATTACCTTGACTCAGCGGCACAGCAGGACTTTGTTTGAGCAAGGAACACAGAATCCCGCCCATATTCTGCAAGAGTGAAAACTGAAGGAAACGCTCTACATCAGTTCAAAATCACAGACAACTGTGTCTCTATTTCCCATCAGTTGTGTACATAACGATTAGTCTAGGACCTTAAATCTATTTGTCTCCAGAGACTGGAGATCACCTATGCATATAAAAACCATATAGTATTTCTATCCCTTATCTGTTCCCTTTAAACATGATCCTGCCCAACAGATCTGTGCAAAAATACAGAGGAGGAAGTGACAGACTTCCAGAGCAGTAATGTAAGACAGCGGAAACAGAAACAAGACCATGCATATAATTTTGAATTTAAAGTCCTCCTTTTCAGTATTTCTTTGCCACATGCAGGGCAGCATCTATTGGCATGAAAGCTTGCAGAAACTAAATGTCAATCCTCATTCTGAGGATTAAGATAAATCATCCAACCTATTCTCTCGGGACTGTAAAAGTCAGCAGTGCTGTGAACGTGTCCCAACTAGGTCAGAAAAAAGACCTTGGAAGTCCTGGTACCTAATTGCAAAAGAGCAGTCCAGTCGAGACTGCTCATGGAATGGTTCTTAACCAACATAGGGAGAAAGGATCTGTGAAAGACAGCTTTCTAAAATGTGTAAAACAATGAATGTGAGAAAATTATGACCAACTGATACTTATCTTTAATAGAATCACAGAACATTAGGGATTGGAAAGGAACTTGAAAGAGCATCTAGTCCAATCCCCCCACCACAGCAGGATCACCTAGATCCAGTTACAGGAACCCCGGTTGGTTTTAAACATCTCCAGAGAAGGAGACTCTTATTATCTGCTAGAAAAAGGCAATATACCATCTTCATTCGGAACTCTTTACTCAGCTGTACCAGCAGGTGAGCAGCACTGCTGTCAGCATTGGCTTCTGCCCTACTGTCAGTGCAGCCAACAGACTACGGCTGTGAGGTGAAGCACAGGATTGCCTGGCTGCTGCAGCAATAGCTCTGGGCTTGTGAAATGTAGGCTCACAGAATCATACAGTAATTCAGGTAGGAAGGGATGTCAGGAGGTACATTCAGCAACTGTGAGGCACATCTACGTCAGAGCACCCGACACAGGCAGCTCTGACAACCCCAGGGGCCATTTGACTGCAGCGCAGCACAGCATGGTGCAGAGATGCCAAGTTCTCATTCAGATCTGGTGGTAGGACAGTCCCTTACCCCAGCACATCCCTGAGAAACACAGGAGGAGCATTTAAGCTGGTATAATGTGTCACCAATGCAAATGTATTGTTCCTACTTTCCAAGTTAATACTGAAATCTCTGTACTCCGTATCTTTAGTGCCTGTATAACCTCCCTTAACTCTTGCACCTCTCCCTCACAGTCAAAAAGCCTTCTGGGCTGCTGGGAGAAAGAATTACATTTCATATTCTGACAGTCTCGAATTGTCCAAAGAGGAGACTCGTGTAGGTGCCGAAGACAGACAGCTGTGTGGGAGGGGGTTAGGTAAATAAGTTCCAAATGAAATCCCACAAGCTGCAGCTCAGGACTACTGAAGCATTGTTTTTGATTGCCACTTTATTACTGCCTTTATTGCCTCTCAAGTACATTGCAGGGACCATGGCATGCCAAGAGAGAAGAATGTGCTCCCCTGTCCTAGTAAAATCATGGGCTTCTTCCAACTAGAAATCCTAACCCTGATCTTTTCCTATATAAATAGAAGTCAGAGCAGGTCTTGCACTGTAGCAATTTCTTCCAACGTCATTTTAAAAGTGCTCTGCTGCAAACCTCTCTGGAAATGAAAACAATCTGTCTTCCCAAGGCATCCTGCAGAGTGTGGAACTTTTCAGGCAAGGAGGGAGCGGGTGATGCTGAAATGAAAATGAAACAGGGTGACACAGGACACCAGCGCTCCATGAGATCTGTTTTCTGCATACTGACTCTTACTAATGAGAAAAGAGTTCCACTGTGCCTTAAACATCATGAAAGCACAGACAGGAACAACTAGGTGATGATGTCTGCCAACAGCGCTTCTTTTATTTCTCCGTACCTCCACGCTAAGCAGCAAGTTCTGGGCTTCAACAATGTGTGTAACATGGACTAATGACACAGAGGCACCCAAGCAGCTCAGCAGCAAATCTACTAACCTGCTGCTTTTGGTGTTCTGCTCTAATGATAAAGTCCTGAGCACACTGGGTAGCACAATAATGTTTTACGTTGCAAGATATTGCTGCCATAAAGTTTCTCAGGTAAAAAAATACTTGAGAGGCACTAAAAGTGGGGGGGAGTCATAGAATGAACAGTTTTAATGCTTGAGTGAGTCAGCCCGATGCTGAGGTTCTAGCCAGGCTGAAGGATCTGGGTATCTTTAGCTTGGGGAAAAGGAGACTGAGGAGTGACCTCATTAATGTTTACAAATATGTGAAAGGTAGGTGTCAGGAGGATGGAGCCAGGGTCTGCTCAGTGGCATCTAATGATAGGACAAAGGGCAATGAGTGTAAACTGGAACAGAGGAGGTTCAATATCAGAAGGAATTTTTTCATAGTGAGGGTGACAGAGCACTGAAAGGGGCTGCCCAGGGGGGTTGTGGCATCTCCGTCTCTGGAGACATTTAAAACCTGCCTACATATGTTCCTGTGCAACTTGGTCCAGGTAGTCCTGCTGTGTCAGGGGGATTGGACTGGATGATCTTTCGAGGTCCCTTCCAATCCCTAATGTTCTGTGGTTCTGTGAATAAATAAATAAATAAAAGCAAATTTTTGATCTTTGTTTCAGTAATGGGCAAACTGAGAAGCTGCCACCTTTCCTCCAAAGCTATTCTGCTTTACCTTCCACTCATCTTCATCATCTACATCATTTTAATGCAATAGATTGAACCTATATATAGGACTATCAAGGTGTCAACAATGCTAGCAGTTAACCACAGATCTGAATGAGAATTTGGCATCTCTGCACCATGCTGTGCTGCGCTCCAGATAATCCCCCTGCCACAGCAGGATCACCTAGACCAAGTTGCACAGGAACATGTCCAGGTGAGTTTTAAATGTGTCCAGAGAAGGAGACTCCACAACCTCCCTGGAGAACAAAGGAGTCATATCTGTTCTACATGTCTGAGGTCACTGTGGCAGCCTGACATCCCCATGGTGAGAAGCTCTATCGCACAAACTGGACCAACGAGCTCAGATAACCTAACAACGTCAGTAGTAACAAGGCTTCACTCTGTAACTCATTCACTGCTCCAGAAATCTGCATCACCAACAAAACACAGCCACTGCTGGACTGGAAGTCATCAACTGACTCATGTCTTGCTGCACAACAGTTACTGTGGGATATAATTATAGTCGAGAGCTCTGCAACAAACCACCACTCTTAGGGAAGAGCACAGCGGCGTCTTTAATGTCCACACAGAGCAGATGGGGACTCGGACTGTGGCCCTGCAAGCTTGACTAAGCACATTGGTAAGGCTGTGAGCCACGCCATGAGGCTTCCAGGCATGGTGGGGGCAGAAAGTATGAGAGCAAGCTGCAAGGGGGATTTGACTTAGATGATCTTATGAGGTCCCTTCCAATCTCTTCTGTGAGAAGCTCAAAGAACGACCATAAGTGAGGCTGTAGGTACAACTGTAATTCACACTCACTTGGAAGACCCTTTCCTTTTGCCTGACTACAAACAGCATAAACAGGTCTCAAGATTCAGGGATTGTAAGAATGAACCATTGTTTTTCTTAAAGCTACATTTAAAAAACTAGTACTAATCCCCCTATGTTTTCCTCCTGCACTTTGTATGCTGGTCAGAATGCACTTTGCTGGGAAATGCATTATAGTAACGGCCAATGTTTAGCATCACATTTGAAGCGAGCACATCCCAGTGATTAAAATCCAGGCAACAGAAATAAACACATCAGCGGGACATGCTGCACAGTACTGAATTGGGACTTCTTTGTTTTATGACTTTCTTGAACGTTAAATACTGTGTGAGAAAAATATTGTTCGAACTTAAACATCTGTATTTGGTTTCTTCTGAATGCATTACCATCATCAGCAATCACTTGTAAGCCTAAAATCAGAAAACCTGGTTGGACTTGTGGGAGACTAATTGAGATAGTTAAAGGTGGCTTATACAGCAATAGAATTGTGTTGGGTTTTTTTTAAGTTAATTTACTAGAAACTTGTCCTTTATGTTTATAAATATGTGAAAGGTGGATGTCAGGAATATGGAGCCAGGCTCTGCTCACTGGCATCTAATGATAGGACAAGGGGCACTGGGTGTCAGCTAGAACACAGTTGTTTCCAGATCGATATGAGAAAGAACTTCTTCGTGATGAGGGTGACAGAGCACTGGAAGGGGCTGCCCGGGGGGGGTTATGGAGTCTCCTTCTCTGGAGATGTTTAAAACCCGCTTGGACATGTCCCTGTGTGACTTGATCTAGGTGATCCTGCTGTGGCAGGGGGGTTGGACTAGGTGATCTTTTGAGATCCCTTCCAATCCCTAATGTTCTGTGATACTGTGATTTTCAAGTAGGATTGTTCCACGGTGATGTGGCACAGACCATTAATGCTAACATGACTCCCCTGTAAATAGTTTCCTAGTTATCCATTTTTTTTCCACACTTCAAAGTGAGAGAAAAGGTTTCAATTATTAGAATTTTCAAAGCTAAAGACCTAGAGCAAAGAAAAAACCAGAAACTGATCTGGAGTTCAAGGCCAACATTTTGCTTTGACAATTTCAAAACGTATCTTTTCAGTGCAACTTCTGAAATATGCTATTACGCTTAATTTTCAAAACAAAAAATCATTTTGAATGAGAAAGCCATTCAGTTAGAAACTATCAAAACATTCTGACAGTTCCAAAACATTATTTCCACAATACTTTTCAAGTCCAGATATTTGTGAAAGCCAACCCTTTCCCACAAAAAGCCTCAATTTCTGTGAATCAGCATGTTTGTCTTTGAACACTTTATTACCAGCACGACACAAAGGCTCCCACCTCGCAAGACCTATTCTCCAAGAGCCTGTTACTCTTACATCCTCCTGGGAGCTGCCACTGAAGGCTTTAGCTTCTGCTCCTCACTGAGAGACAACATACTGCTGCCAGCTGTGGTTCTCAGCAGAAGATTTCTGTCTCTGCAGAAGTTTTCTATCTCTCCAGCCAAATCACAGAACATTAGGGATTGGAAGGGATCTCGAAAGATCATCTAGTCAAATCCCCCTGCCACAGCAGGATCACCTAGATCAAGTCACACAGGAACATATCCGGGTGGGTTTTAAACGTCTCCAGAGGAGACCCCAGATAATAATAGCAGAGGTAACAGAAAAGCTGCACCTGCAAGCACCACCTCACACCCACCAGTTGGGTAAAGCTTCATATCCTTAGAAAGGATGGAAAACATCAGCATGAAAAGGAAGGAGTTGGCCATCCCACCTATAGCTCCTTGAAATCTCTCAGCTGCCTGTGACAAAGTACAACAGTAGCCATCCGGACACCTGTATTTACATCACACCTGTAGTTTAATCACCCATGTTTAAAATCATTGAAATGGTCTCACTCGTGGTTCATCCCACATCATTGAACAATGTAGCTGTGGCTTCCAGCCCACCCCATGGGCCTCTCTGGCCATCTCCATGGTTGCAGGATTGTGTTACCTAAGGCCCCCAGCCTTAGGCTCCGCACCAGACCCCTCAGCAGTCCAGGCTGGTTCCTTGTTCCTCATACCAGAGTTAGCAGCTGTTGAGCTCTACTCATAGAAATCCCAGCCCAGGCAAGGAGGTTGGAAAAATATTCCCTTAATTCAGGGTAAACCTTTCTGCTCCACACATTAGATCTACTTGGGTGCTGAACAAGTGACTAACTTGTTGGTTGGCCATGCCAGCATCATTCTGCACCCTTAGCAGGTAAACCAGCTGAGGCTACAAACAACAAAAGTCATGCAGGTACCTCCTGTACCACAGTTCCTGGCCTAAGAGGATAACACTAAAACTTGATTTCTAAACTGCCTTTGGAAAGACTGCCCACACCATCCCATTCTTCCCTTCTCTAGGGCTTTTCTGTGTGTCTTGGGTGATTAAAGCCATCCAACCTTTGGCCTTATGCCTTGTAACTCCACCCAAGGCATGTTGTAATTCCCTAGAAATTCCCTGTTTGTCATGTTTTATTGTTGAATTACAGTCTGGCTTGATTTTATTGATACACGTCTCTGGACTAGCTATGCGTCCCTGAAGGCAAGACTGGGAGCACAGATGCCCTCAACCACTGCCATCACCAGAACTGCCCTATTTGCCAGCTCTGCTCATGCTCCCACTAGGAGAATCATGGCCCTATGCATTAGCACAGTGCCAGCAGCTAACTGGTATGATATTGGTCACACCTCAGAGTGGCTGTCACTGTGTCACATCGTTGTACACTGCCAGACTCCCCTTTAGTCATTTACCCTTTACAACACTTTGGAAACGCCTTCAATAAACACAAGTGAGCATAGGAAGCTTTTCTTGGAAATATCATGGTGAAAGTGAGGAGGGATTTTTTTCTTCAAAGACTTTTCATCCAAGAAGTGACATCAGCAGACACCAAAAAGAACAAGTGAACAACAAACTTAAGATGTTAATCAGAAAACAAGACTGGAAAAAATAAGGAAAAAAAAGGTGAGTGATTTGGACAGTCATGAAGTTTGCACTTTCTAGAAGCAAACAGTCCTTAGGACAGAGGGAAACCAAAGCAGCCTGGTGCAGCTTCATTGCTCAAGGCTTGGCATAGCTAAGCAAAATAGGGAAGTATCATAAGGGTATTTACAGCACCCTTAAACCACGAAATATGATCGAAGTTGGTCCTCTGGAATCACTCTCATTCTTACTACCCATGCTGATCTTATTCCTCTCTTCATGTTCCTCTACTTTAAGTACCGAATCACAGAACATTAGGGATTGGAAGGGACCTCGAAAGATCATCTAGTCCAACCCTCCTGCCACAGCAGGATCACCTAGATCAAGTCACACAGGAAATATCCAGGTGGGTTTTAAATGTCTCCAGAGAAGGAGACTCCACACCTGCCTTGGGTTCAGCCCTACCTAGCTGCGAAATCCTTTCAAATAGCAACTTGCCCACTTAAAATTGTGTAAGGAAAGAGGAACAACAAGCACTGTCTGTAAACTTCCCTTATGTCCTTTCCTTTTGCCCTTTCAGAGCAGAATTTGCCATTTGGAGCCAGCAGCATCCTTTTATTGTCCCAGTTGATCCATATATCCCAAAATACTGTGCTGCTGTTTCTGAGTTGCCCGCTGGGCATCTTTCTGTTTTGGCAGAGATTATCTCCATTTGGAAACCTTCAGCCTGAGTCTGGTGTCCCAGCAATCCAAAATAATAATGCTAAATAAATAGAGTTACTGCAACTTCTACTGGTTTAACCGACATCAGGATGTGCTTCCAAAATGTTTGGTAGGGCAGGGGTAATGAGTGAGACAGGTTTCATTTTATCTGTATGCATAGGTCATAGAATCACAGAACATTAGGGAATGGAAAGGACCTCGAAAGATCATCTAGTCCAATGCCCCTGCCAGAGCAGGACCACCTAGATCAAGTCACACAGGAACGTAATGATTTAGTTTAACTGATAGACACTGTTAAGGATTAGGTTTGTGTAACAGTCAGATCTCAAGCACAGGAATGCTGATTGTCCTCATAATTTCTGCCAGAGCTTATAGAATCTATGCTGTCATTAAGGAAATTATAATAATAATCTACTCCTTTTGGCTAAAAGAAATCCTTCTGGATGTGAAATTGCCAACCACGGAGTATTTTTGTGAGTGCAGAAAAAGAGGCTGAAACAATAAGTGAACAGGATGCTTCTCCTATATTAATTGTTTACTGGAAGGACTGCCTCAAGCCACTGACAGTGACCATGCTGTTAACTATTTACTGCACAGGAAGGAAGGGGAGACAGGAACATCCCTCTTCAAATACCAAGAAAAGAAAGCTAAGGTAATTTAATAAAACTCTGGCTAATGTGAACGACATTTGTATGACATTTTGTATGTAGGCTTCTGTTTCCCTCATGAGATCTATTACCTTTGCTTTTCACCTTGAGTCTTCTTACTCTAAACCTCTAACAAAGAATTGTCACTGAAATACTCTGTCTTTGAAGTCATGATTTGTGCATTAAGTTCCATTTGCCCCGAACTGACTTATAGAAACAACTTGCAAAGTGACTTTGAAAAACTTAATTTTTGGGGGTAAAGGTCTCATTTAGACATTTTGATGCTTTTATCGCCCTTCGAGCCCACTTTTTTAAAACTAGATTAGTTTCCTATGAAATCATTCAATATTTAAGTAAATTAGCATCTATTTACTCTGTTACAAACAACAAAATGCCACAAAATCACAGAATAACCATGGTTGGAAAAGGACCTCCCAGATCACCGAGTCCAACCAGACCCGACAACAACAAAAAACCTAAACACCTGATTGATGGACAAACACAAACTAACCCCACTCCATCCCTGCCACTACAGCAGGGTGTGAAGCATGTTTCTTAAATACCTCCAGGAATTATGACTGAATCCCTTCTCTGGGAAGACCATTCCAGTACCCAACCACTCTTTCTGTAAAGAATTTCTTCCTAATACCCAATGCAAACCTCCCCTGCCTCAACTTCAGACCATTTCCCCTGGTTTTGTCATTAGTTACTAA
>JAOXOE010011821.1:0-24176 GCA_028565055.1 Phoeniculus purpureus
AAAGCAGAAGAAAATTCAGGTTTAAAGTTCTAGCTTGGAAAAAAAGAGACTGAGGGTGACCTCATGAATGTTTATAAATATGTGAAGGGTGGGTGTCAGGAGGATGAAGCCAGGCTCTGCTCAGTGTCATCTAATGATAGGACAATGGGCAATGGGTGCAAGCTGGAACATAGGAGGTTCCGTATATGAGAAGGAACTTCTTCACAATGAGGGTGACAGAGCACTGGAACGGCCTGCCCAGGGCGGTTACAGAGTTTTCTTCTCTGGAGATACTTAAAAACCATATGGACATGTTCCTCTGTGACATGATCTTGTCAAGTTGGTCTTCAAACACGTGGACAAGTTCTTGGCAGTCCTGCTTTGGTTGGGAATTGGACTAGATGATCTTTCGAGGTCCCTTCCAATCTCTAACAGTCTGTGATTCTATTCCAAGTCTAATGTGTCTTTTACACTAAATTTCTACCTCTGGTAACATTTAAAGGCTAACCTTTAGATGAAGGCTAGCTTCTATGCTGTACATATAAGTAAAGAAAATTGCAAGAATGGATGAATTGCTGCTGTATATCCTATTATGGCTTTTGTATACAATAAGTTTACCCCCAGTACGCACACTTGCATGCAAGTAAGCTAAAACAATCCTGTATCTCAGGTAGAGATGCAGACTTGTTAGGGTTTTGAAAACTATATGCAAAATCTGTAAGCTTAATTTGTGCATTTTCTGCTATATATGGGTTTGACAGGTTTCAGCATCCTCCTTCACCCTCCCTCTTCTTCTGGACTCCATTTGGCTTTTTTCTCATCTGTGGTCAGAGGGAGAGCACATGTCACTGAGCTGGACACAGCAGCTTGGAGATCAGTGGAACAGAAAGCCAGACTTTAAAATGTACACTGAAGTCAAGACACGTGAGTTGAAATTTCAGAGCCATCATGGTTATGCAGAAGCAGGAACTGCTGGAAGGCTTTTTCCCTTGTAAGTTTTTGAACATTAAGGTTTTGGCTCAGTTATGTACCACATTGTGGTGAACTCTTTGTGTGTGTGGGTTGTATGTGGGGTGAATTAAATACCTTGTCATTTTTTCACAAAATGTTTAGTTTAGTCTTTTCTTGCCTGCCATTCATAAGTGGGTTACTTTTTTCAAACCTTCCTGTATGTTGCTTTTTTAAATTCTGCCCATTAGCACTCTATCTAAATTAGTTATGACATGATATGGGTTAAACCCACGGCAATTTTCATCTGTTTTAGAGAATTCATTATTTTTTAGTTAGAATGCTTAAAATAGCATAAGTAAAATGTGTACCACCATCTTAAGCTAGACACCTTCATTTTAAATAAGTTAATGCTTACCAGATAAACTTGTTCCAATTTTCAGATAGAACACAACTAATTTTGACGTCAATTAACTAACAAAATTAGTCAGTACAGAATATATAATTCATATGGCCATGCCTGACTATACTTATGTAGTTTATTTCTATTAATTTCTTTAATATACCCAAAGACTATGCTAAGTATCTATTCAAAGCCTTCACTGAAGACAAATGATAATTCTTTTGTGTTTAACTGTGCAAGGCTTAGCACTGTTCCAAGGAACGCTCAAGCATATTAATATTCAAGCCTCCATAAGCTGCAATCTCACATTTCCATATGGCAAACAGTGCTTCATGTTAGCAGGATATGCACCAAACAAAACAAAAAAACCCTACAAATTTTACATTCATGAATTTGGGAAAGCATGATGCACGCTAGCTACTAGTAATTTTATAATGTTTGTCCACTCCATTATATATTGCGAGAAAATAGAGTGCTTGACAAATTTGAGCTGAATTTTAGAATCAACTGCTGCTGCAGCATCTATGCCGCAACCAGAAAGATACAGCAGGATGCATGAGTTCATTATGTGTAGACTGTTATCCTAAGTATGCTAGTGACTTCCCTATCATGGAATTCTGTATCAATAGCTTAGAGGATGACTAAAATCATTTGCATTTAGACATAGAGTGAGTCATGCTTTACAAAGGCAGTTTTAAAACTATTCCTTATGAAAAAGAAGTAACATTCTGAAGTTTGAAAAAATGTGTTTACTTTCTTAAGTAGTAAATCCTTCTTCCTTTTCTCCCAGTAAGGAAACAGACAGTTCCCAATATTAGGTTTTATTCTGACAGACATGTGTAAGATTGAGTGACAGCTAGCAGCTCCACCTGCCTGGCTATTTTAAATCACATTATTAAGATTTTTGAGATGGCCTTAATGTGTTGCACTAGCAGTTGTAGCATGGCTCTTCTGGGACTAGAGTGCGGAAAGGTGGTAGGTCAGAACCATGCTTCAAAACTCATCTAAGCTGAGCCAGTAGTGAACAAGATGGACAACACTGCTGGGCACCGAGATCTAATTTAATTTTTTTTAACCACTTGACACCGTGTTGATTAAAGTTTCCTATATCATGTGTAAGAAAATTCATTGTTTTGCTAAATGAGTATTCAGAGTAGATACCACGAAACCAGAAAGGTTCAGTTCACATATCGGGGAAAGAGTATGAATGGATGCACAATAAATTGTCTTCTCTTATTGAACTTAGGACCTCTTCCTTTGATGGATGGACAGACATTCATCTTGATAAACAGATATTTGATGCTGCATGTTTAAACAGCTTTAAGACTTTCAAGTCCAGTACATTAAATAATAGACTACTAAGATTATTCTTATTTATGTTCTCCATGTTTTTATTTATCACAGCATTCATCTTTCTTTTTTCTTGTGCACTGAAATGTTTTTGAGAGTATTTATGGAGTGCTTCATCTATGAACAGTCAATATGTTGATGCTCAAGTACTCATGCAAAATAGTCTGAAGTAGAACCAGTTTACTGAACTGGTGTTGCCTAGAAGCTGTGTAATGTAATACACACAATCATTTTCTGTAAAAGCAAGAAACACTCTCAGCCAATTTTTGAAGAAAGCAGCTATTATAATTTCATACTGTGTACAACTTTATTCATGCACAAGGTCTGCCTAGTAGGTTGGAATCTACATTTCTTTCAGTCCAGTTTCTGGATATGGATTCTAGTCAGTATAAAAGTATAAATTCTTGTGCCTGTCAAGGTTGAAAACTTCTGAGCATGTCTGAAAAGAGAAACTTTGCTGACAGAAGCAATTCACAAAGAAAAATTGAAAGTCCTATGGATCTCAATCTTCTACATTAACAACCATAACTTTTTCAGGATTACAGGCTTGGTCACAAATATTTATAGTAGATAATCTTACATCTATGCTAAGCTCTTACTGTAGGAAAAAAAAATTAGGCATTTCACTGTTATTTTTTCCTCTTCACCAACACCCATGTGATAGTCGATGTGAATGCTCCCTGTCCAGTACAGTCAAATTTGTGGGTTTTAGGGGTTGTTTTGTGTTGGTTTTCTTTTTAAAAATATTTTCCTCTTACTCTAGCAATACTAGCTTTAGCTATTTTTAATTCTATATCCGGAAACATGGTAGAAATATATATGCACTGATAATAAGCTGAAGCCTGGTTAAACCAAACAGGATTTATAATGCTGTTATAGTCTTGTAGTGTCTAAGCAATGCAGAGGAAAGAAAGACATGGAAGCCTGGTAACTTAAAAATTGCTGTGAGATTTATGCCACTTTAAGAGTGATAAAAGTTAAATTAGGAAACACCTCTGTTTGATGACTTTATTACCTCACATTGTAATATACTAAAGGTTTAATAAATTTTTGTTTTCAGGAAAAATCTCAGGATGCATGGGGTGTTGCAATTTCTGCTTCCACCTTTGGCAGATGCCCACTAAAGCCACTTCCTCTCTTCAGTTAAAAATATAATGAGAGGCTTGTGCATCAAAATAAGGACAGAGACAAATCACTCACAAATTATCATTATGGGCAAAACAGACTCAACTTGAGGTAATTAATTTTTTTTTCAGTCAAACTCAGAGTAGAATAATGAGGAATAAATCCAAATCTTAACACACTGTAACCACAGCCCTCTTCTTGCTAGGCTTAACTTCTGAGTTTTCTACCTACCCTGCGTACAAGAGTGCAGAGTGATGAGGAATAGTTGTGGTCAGTAGACCACTACAACATTCCCATGGGGAGGCAGTATTTCCCAAACTTCACCAATGTGATTCTTTCCCATGGGCTACAGTTCTTTACGAACTGCTCTAGCACGGGTCCTTCCCATGGGGTACAGTCCTTCAGGAACAGTCTGCTCCATCTTGAGTCCTCCACAGAGATACAAGTCTCGTCAGAAAACCTGCCTCAGTGTGTTCAACCTGCTTTGACACCTGGAATGCCTCCTTCTCTTCCCTCTTCACTGACCTGGGTGTCTGTAGAGTTGTTTCTGTCACATACTCTGACTTCTTTCTTCAGTTGCTGTTGTGCTGATGCTATGGCAACTTGTATTGTTTGTCTTGAAATTTTTGCAACTCTGTACATCAGTGTGACTGCTTTGTAACTTCCTGTTTCTGGTTTATGGCTTTTTTTTCATCTTTGTTCAGAGTGCAAGCACACATGGCACTGACGTTTGGCACAACAGTCATCTTGCCCTGGGAATATGGTGAGTGGAGAGGGAGTGTGGTACTTCACAAATGAAGGGAGGAAAGGTTTTGCATATAATTCCACAATGTTTAATGAAATGGATATTGGTTTCCCATACTCATGGCTGTGGGAATTGGAACGCCAGAAATGGATGACCAGCTTGGAAGCACGCACGTGGAACAGGGAACTGGACCTTAAAATACCCATTCAGTCTGTGCACTGACAGGCATATGCACAGACTGAATGGACTCATGTTTCCATAAGGAAAAAGAACTGCTTGAACTCTCTTCCTTTTGAGGGGGTGGAGGTAACAGATCAGGCTCAGTTGTATAAGAATATGTGATTAATCTCTGTATGTCTTTGTGCTGGGATTTTTATTCAATGAAAATCGAACATCTTTTTTTTTCCCCAAATTGAGTTAGGTTTTGGGTTACCCTGCAGCTTTTCATACTGGTTTTGAATCTTCCTTGGATTTTTTTTTTGGCTCATTAGCATATTAACTAAATTAATCTTATCTTGGTCCTGATAAACTGATCATCCAATTATAATTATTTTTGTTATTGGATGATGATGATTATGACATTTCTAGTGTTTGAAGCTGGAAGAGTTCTCTGGAGGTCATCTGCTCCATATTGCCTAAACAAGTAAGGCCACTTAGAGCAGCCTGTCTATGATGATGTACAGAGAGATTTTGTATGCCTCCAGGGAGGGAGATTATACAAGCTTTCTAGGCAGTGTGTGCCAGGACTCACTCACCTTTGCAGTAAAAAAGTGTTTCTTGATGTTCTGACTCGGTTTCCTGTACTTCTTCTGTGGGCATTGCCTCTGGTCCTGTCACAGAGAACCACTGAAAAAATAGTACCACAAAGATATATCATCATATGAGGATACCAAGGTGCTCAAAAAAATCTGTTCTGATCTACAAACATAGTGCCTGTTTAAGGAAGTGAAACTCTACAGAGTTAATACATCTGCAAGATGGTTCATTTGCATAAATCAGATATGCCTATATTACTGTCTGCTATTTCATATAAAGGTTGTCTTACCCTTACAATGTATCTTAGGCTTTTTTCTCTCTGTGACATCTTCATACAGGTGTCTAATTTATTCATAAGTTTCAAAATTTAATAGTACCCAACAGCCTGAAATTTCTTCTGAAAGAATTTCTGTCTTCCATATTATTGCTCCAGTATCTTCACTATTTTCCCTGCAAAGAAAACACAGTTGTAGCTTAGCCACAAAAAATCAGATTCGTGGTGCTGCAAAAATGTGGATGTTAACATAACTTGGACATCCTTGATTGTTGTAGACTGAACACAAAGTAAAGCAGATCCTTGAAGATTTCAGGAACTAAACATTTACTATGAAATATTTAAACTTGTGTGATTATTTTTGAAAAATCTAGTAGTTTCAAACATAAAGTAACAATTCAGAATCAAAAAATCTTCTAAGTGAAGAGAAAGACAAAAGTATACAGGTAACCATGAGCCCATATATTTTTATATATATATATATATATATATACACACACAGAAATAAGTTTGTCTTAGCTTACTGACAGAGAATCATTTGCAGGATTCATCATATCTGTTACTGCACATTGTTGCGTTAAAAGAGCAGTGGATGTGGCAGGGAGTAAACCTCTTTGCTTTACAGCTTCAAAGGAGATGGGGATGGCTAGGTCCAACTCCTGAGCGATGCTCAATTTCACACTATGAGTCCGATAACTAAGTCGAATACACTCGATAGTACTGGCACTATGAGTCTGTATAACTCGAATTCACTCAATAGTGTATCCTGCTCTCATCTAGCCACAATCTATGGACTCGCACAATGTCCAGGGAGAAACAGCAAGGCTAGTTTACGTGAACAGGAGTAATTTACTAGAGCAACAGATTAACAGGTTCTTTATGGACTGTCAGTGATGAACACTGTATGCAAAATATGTGTACACAAATGTTAAAATTATCAAAGCATTGGGTTAAAAAAAAAAAAACTCTATAGAGATTTATAAAGTTCTCAAGAAGGTTTGTATCTCACCCAAAGAGTCCCAATGTAGGGGGGAAGAAAGGTCCCAGCTCGTCGACTGATCCCCAGAGTCAGAGGTCCATGAATCTTCCTTGACTTGTTCAGGATGGTATCTTCTCCCCAAAATTCCCCTTTTTGCTGGGCTACTTTATATTATTGTCTTCAAGGTGGAGCTTGAGTGACTCTAGTCATATATATTTTTATTTCTGATTGGTATAAAATTCTCTCTGTTTGTTTTTGAAGAGATAAACTTAAAAAATTTAAGACGCATGCTCAGTAAGGGGGGTTCGCCCCTCGGAAGGGGGTAGGTTTTGGGACAGAGGTGTGTTTTGGTGTTATAATGACATTATAATGAGCAAGGTTAGTACAAGGATAGTGATTCATCAAAAAAAATGACGGAAAGATGGCTCAGGGTTGTAAAAGTACAGCTTATCACCTTCGAAATACCACTAAGTTCCCATCCCTGTACATCTTATCACAAGGTTTGGCCACAGCTGCCCATCTTATCACAGGATTTGGCCGTGGTGTCTTCACACTGCTCTACCTCCCACGTGGTTTTCAAGGTTGCAGGTTAAGTTGCCTGGGGAACCATCAGAGGAAGGGATTCCTTGCATACAAGCTGTACTCCACCCTGGAAGCTTAGAACTTTCCTTAATGTGTGAATAATGCTCGATTTCTAATATAAGTTTAATTTTCAAGTTACCTCCAGTAATTATCCGACACACATACACAGCATTTTGCAGTGTGTGCATGAAAATTCCTTTGTATTAACGATAGTATTTTTTCTCTGCTAAAGTTTTGTTGTAAATTAAATGATACTGTCTGAATTTAAGGGCATCATAACTCTTTCTTTAAATACAGGAAAGAATAAGAACTTTACCACTCAAATATCTGTAGGAATATGAGCAGATATATACAGCTGTGAGTCAACATTAAGAACTTCAGTCTGTGTTTGCTTCTTTTAGGATTTTTATTGGTTTTGTGTTTATTTTATGTGGACTACAGGAACCAGGAAGTTCCTTTTCTCTTCCGTCACTCTCAGACACAGCCAGCCAAACACCATTTGATTTGGAGAACCTTTAGTACAATATGTTTTACAAGTGGAAAAGTGGCAATTTTTCATTAATATTCTAAAACTTACTGAAACTAAGTAGAACTAACTATAAAATTCAATACAGGGTGTTAAGAGTAAAAAAAGTTTCAGTTAGGATGGATACTGACAACTAAAACATGAGGATCAGACTCAAAAGAATAGCTTAGAATGAAACAAAGATTTTGAATTTAATTTTGCTATTCAGTTTTTGAACATTGCATAAGCTACATATAAAACCTACACAGTTTTTGTCGGAGTCTGCACTTTCACTTGTTCACTTGAGAATTGCTGAGCAGATTATATTTGTCCTCAAACTTGCATTGAATGGATTTACAGTGCCACTAGTTGGCCATGGATTGCTAGTCCCAAGATGGACTCTTCCTAATAAAGGAGAGGTTTGAAAGTCAAGAGAAAGACAGACTCAGCTTGGGGAAAAGCAAAATCATATTTAATTTAAAAGAAGAAAAGTCTCCATCACCAAATGCAGAGGAAGAGATTGCAACTTCAGTTAGCATGGGTTCATGAACAGCAGGTCCTGCTTGACAAATCTGATCTCCTATTACAAGGTCACCTACTCAGGAGATGAGGTAAAGGCTGGGGATTTTGTGTGCCTTGACTTTAGTAAAGCCTTTGACACAGTTTCCCAAGAAGCAAAGGATCTCTTATGATCCTGCCATCAGGTAGAACTAAGCTGCATAGGTGGCGTTGGAGAATGGAAACAGGTGTCTGCTCACAGCAACAGGCAAACTACCTCTCGACCTCACTTACTAGGTGCTCTTACAACAGTTGTGGGGCTCTGTAACTTGAGAGTTGGGCAACTGAGGATATAGAAGAATGTTGACCCATGGGTTGCCAAGGGCTAGTCAGACAGCTCCATGCACTACAATTGCTACTGTTCAAAAAAAAAGAAGGTTGATTGTGATCCCCTTCTGATGGGAACAGAAGGGCCAATATGCTGACCAGACTCAACCTATGAAGAAGTCTATTGCCTCCCTGGTGCCTGGGTTGAGCTTGTTACAAGAAAGCTTCCTATTTTGGTTCAGCCCTTCAATTATTAGCCCCTACTGGTTATGCAGGTTGGTGGTGATAAAATTGACAAGACAACCACAAAAAATCTAAAGAGATTCCTGGACACTAGAGCAATTGATAGTAAGAATAGAAGCACAGGTAATGTTTTCCTCAATCCCTTCGGTGGCATGTAAAATGCTAAAAGGACTAGGAAAACAGATCTCCTTAAAACATGGCTTAGAGACTGGTGCTATCAGAGGAATTCTAGGATTTTTGATCATGGGGAGGTTTACAGGGCACTAAGCATACTGGCATCCTCTCAAAGTGGGAAAAGATCCTTGCTCATGAGTTGGTGAGGTTTGATGACAGGGCTTCAGACTAGGTTTGAATGGGAAACTGGGCTCACAGGAGACAGGCTTGCAGGTTATATGCCATTTTTTTGGGTTAGACCTGAGGCCCAGTGAGTTGCATCAATAGTCGTACATGCAACGTGGGGAACAAATGGAGGAGAATTGGGAACTCTCTAGAGGATAGCTATAATTTTAAAATTTTTGTAAAATCAAGATACTATATTAATTTTTTGACAGTTTTGCAGAATAGGTGGGAAGAATGAAAAAATTGAGAACTGTTAAGAGTAAGAAAGAATGACCTTGATTGATTTTGCAATATGTGGGAAAGAAGTAGTAGGAGAAAAAATTAAAGGGATTTATCTACAATACCTTGTACAGGTAAAAATTGGACTGGGGAGACACTTCTTGATAGTCACAAGAAAACAAACACTTCTAGGAGATTAATCTCTTCTGGAATGGATTTAATGAACAGTCTTTGAAGGTAAATATTTATCTCTGTTGATTAGAAATAAAACTCCAAAAATTAGATTTAACTTCAGTGTGTAGATTAGATGGATCTCAGCCTAAAAGAGGCTACAGTAGGAACTGGGTAATATTTCAGGTTAAGTTAATGTAATGTGACTCTTCCATTCAGATTACTCTAAAACTGTTGCATTAACATTCACTTAAGGCTATCCAAATGAGGTCAGAACGCCACAGGTGCTTTTTCAGCATCATTTCATGCTCTTAGAGGAGGAAGAAAATATGTCATGGTTCCAGTCTAAGTGTAGCTCTCATGCTGAGGTGATTTTGTGCAAGTGGATGTGGACCTGTGTTACCACGAGGGCTGATGACATAACCCTCAGACAGATGTCTCACAGACATATGGCAAGGGATTTTCTGGTTTTCAATATGTCCAACCAACAATTAGGCAGGACATAAACAAGAATTTTGGAGGACACAGAAGTGCGCTAAATGACCCCAACTGATACTCCGTATCAGATGATACCATGCTCAACTGGCAGAAGAAGGAGGAAGGGGCCAGGGAAGGGAGCATTAGTTGTATGCTGTTTGTCTTCTCAAGTAACTGTTATGCATGATGAAGACAGATGAACATCAATTGTTCCTGCCAATAAGAAGCAGTGAGTGAATTCCTTGTTTTATTGTGCTTGTGCACACAGCTTTTCCTATTAAACTGCCTTTATCTGAATCTGTGAGTTTTTCTCACTTTTACTTTTCCAATTCTCTCCCCCATCCCACTAGGGAAGAGTAAATGAGTGGCTGTGTGAAATTTAGCTTTCTACTGGATTTAAACTACTAGGTTTTTGTTAAACTATACAAATAAAGTACGGGTAGTAGTACCAGAACAAGACTTTCAGTACACCAATACTTCCTCCAGAAAGTGACGAATATTTTTAAGAGACACATTCTGCTTGGAAGACCAGAGTCTAATAAAAGAAGTGGGAAGGGATGGAAGACAGTAGAGGCTTCAAGTATGCTTTTAACTAAAGGTCAAGACTTTAATATGCAATTTAAACATGACTGTAAACATGACATTAAACCAAACTATTACTATCACAAAAAATGGAAAGGGTTGTTCAGCCTTGAGAAGTCTTGGAGTATTTGTCAGTTATTCATTTATGCTAATAAACTAGGAATTAAAATCAAATATATTCTGTCTTTCATGGCTTCTTTGACTGGGGAAAGTGAAATCAGCAGAAGCTGACAGTGTTATGAGATCCTTTTAGAGTTCCCTAAGTGACCTCTGCAAGATTAACTGTTACTTCATTTAGGAAAGTGTTGGGTGGGAGAGGAACAATATTTTCTTCAGCAACCACTTAATCTGTTTGTAAGTGTATTCAAAATGCCATTGATTAAAAGCCTTTACAAGTGACATAGCCTGAAACCATCATCAAGCATAAGTACTCTAAACTTAGAAAAGAGGATGTTGAAAGTTAGTCCGCTAAAGAAAAAGTGAATTGTCTTGACAGAGGACCCATACTTCATGTTAATCAGCATACTGCTCATTGTGTACAAGTCTGACTCTATTCACCTGAGACAGAAGAACTGAATACTAAATCATTTTTTTGCTCCTCACCACTTAACTTGACCTCTTTTGAATTCTCACTAGCATCCCTTGAATAACCTCTTGATAGTTCTTTTAAGAGAACGTAGATCTTGGGATCATTGAATATCACTTAATGTGATTAGACCACCTCTTTCATACAAAAATATGCTTCCATATTGCAGATTTTAAATTTTTTTAAAAGGTGTCATTTTCTCTTCCAGCATATCAAGAGTTATTTATTGTCGGGAAGTTGTTGGGGTTTTTTGGTTTGCTTTGTTTTTTTTATTCAAGAAGACTTATTACTGACGTGGAACTCTAAAACTAAGCCAGCAATCCAAATGAATGTGTGAGACTACTGAACCCTTTAGAAAATGCAACTAATTCAAGGAAACAACAACTGAATTTTAAGACTAGATTGCTGTAGCAAATGTTTCTGATGAATCACCTATTCAAGTCTAGCTTTTTAACAACTACATTATCAGAAAACTTCATGCTCTGTAAAGTGTTTCCTACTTGACTTGGGCCACTGAAGATGACAGTGGGAGAAGTTAATATAAAATTGTATTTCTTTATTTTTTTCCTCTGGATTTAGCTAGGTCAGTATGCTAAAAAATATTGCTGTTGTCACACAAGACCTTATTGACACCTACACATGGAAAAAACTTCCCTTCACCTTGGTCTCCTTTTCATGTTCATGTTGCTAAAGCTCTATGCTTCCCTCAGATTAGCAGTACTGAATATTTTCTTTGGTGGGCTACAAAGCACCTCTCTCATTTCCTGGGTATATACTCTAGGATCCCCTGAACGAAGATTCAGTGTGAAATACTTCAAATAGTGAGAAACTGGGTTCATTATCAATTTCAAGGAATATTTCAAGGAATATACCAACTTTATTTTGAAATGTTAGAATCTGTCAGACTAGGAATGACCATCAAGTTTGCTAACAAACCTTACTGCTGAGATAGTTCTTCAAAGCAACTCCATTTTGTCAGAATTTTCTTTCCTTTTTTCCAAGATCTGACTCTGGTTCGATTTTGCATCTGAATAAACTAACATCCTCCCATCTAAACTGCTGACCAGATATAACTTGAAATCACAAATGCCTACCTTTTCTAGTGAAACTGACTGTGCTCACACACTTACACTCCAAGGACGAATATGGAAATGCTGTAACCTTGTATTTGCATCCCTATCTTGGGTTTATCACTTCAGAGTTGTTATTCCAGCACCACTTACTAGAGAAGATCTTGGCTAACACAGTGCACAGAAAATGATGAGGACTTCAAAGGGCAATTAGACTGAAAAGTGAAAGATCGAACACAAAAGACTAGCTCTTAGCTAATTGATGTCCCTATACTGAAAGGAACTGGAAGTTCCAGCAAGTTACTGGAGGTTTCAAAGCCATGAAAGAAAGGATTTATTATTTTAAAATAAATAAATTAAAAGTACTCAACAGAAGTCCTAGAAAGGAGTTACAATTATTACTTCTGCATTATCAAACCATGAAAAGGATTCATTCTGTTTCATCAATCCTTCAGTGCTGTTAATAGTAAAATTCCATTCAATGATTGTTCACATTTAGGCCTTTTGACATTTTGAAGCAGATTAACAACTTCAAAACTGCTGTCCAATTAATTTACCAGTAGGAGCTAAAAGAGTTTACTTTTTCCTGTAATTGAAATGCAAGCAGTGCCTTCCTAAATAAAAGGAAAAATAGAAAATGCTCGGGTTTATCCTTTATTTAGATAGACACAGGAACAACCTGCCCTGTGTGTTGTATTTGGACATTGTTAAGTGTAAAGAACATTGAGTTTGGGGTTATTATTTGCTGCTTCTGTCAGCTTCCTTCATATGTTATTTTCGGTGCCTTCTATATAGAAAGTTACAGTGATGTTCTGTCCTTAAGTTTATAGCAATTATTAATTTTTCAATAGAAGACATTCCTCGTCCTGTCTGGAAGCTATTAGCTTGCAAGTTTATACCTTGCAGCTCTGTAGTGAACATGACTTGCACAAGTTACAAAGATGTCTCTCTACTTACTATTCCCTGGTATTTCTTCTTTCTTTAACAAACAGCTGATTATTCCAGAAGAAAGGACAATCATGGTTACTCTTAGTGGCTTCCTAAAAAAAATGAAATCAAGGTAAATAGAGAGTTATGTTTCTGAAGAGAATATTGCTGGATGGATGGCCCAAAAGCAATTTCCTTTCTACGTACACCTGAACAAACTGTGGATCTCAGCCCTTAGAAAGCCAAGGAAATGAAAGGAAAACCTCTGGTTTCGATCATGGAGGGAAAAAAAACCCCATAATATCCTTGAAGGAAGAAAGGTTTGAAAGGAAATACAAAAGAAGACAATTTTACATATACACACAGATATACATGTGTAATTTTAACTATAAAAGGTAGTGTATGTGAAAGACCATTTGCAAGATCAGACGATAAGGGAGACACAAAAAGATATTGGAACTACCTATGAAAGACAGACTACCAAGTGATATAAGAAAATACTTCTGTTAATATGCATGCAAGTAAGAGTTTGCTAGATCAGAGCAGTCATGAATATTCAGATGATTATCAGATGCTTTAAAATTTGTAAATATTTAACTTAGCAACTTGTTCTAGTTTCATGTTTTCATTTTCCGTAGGCTGTTTGCTTTTCATTACTCGTTTTACATTATAAAACTTAAATTTCAGTGATCTGTCATGCAGTTCAAATAGTACTAAATAGAGTCCAAGTAATCAATTTGTGATCAGTTTATGAGTAACCCACAGAACAATTGCTGTACTCATGAAGTTTGAATGCCAATGAACATAACACGTCACAAGCTTCAAGAATAGCTTGTACAAAACAGTACTAAATGATTTAAAAGTGCTGGTTTTTCTAGCACTAGTGAATTTAATACGAATTTGATACTAGTACATTTTGATAATTGTCCAATTTTAATTATAAGGAATCTGGCTTTCCTTGTGCAGGAATAAAATGTATTTTATAGATTTTTAGATCACAATGTTAATTAATGTTTGCCTTTGTATTTGAAGGATTGTTTCTTTTTTATTTTCCCTTGGACAATCATTTATGGAAGAATTGTCCTCTTCCCTAGCAGGGCATATCCTGCTGTCCTACAGATAGAAGTTCTGTTGGGTCTAAACGTGGAACATAGTGAAATCTATGACCTTAGTAAATGATGTATGGTGACGTGTACTGCATGTAATCGTGCCAATGAGGATAAATCTGTCTGTGTATTCAGGTGAATTAATAAAACAACACAAATAATATTTAAAATATTTAAATGCTTATGAAGGATGAAAGTACATTTGCTTTAGGCTATCTTGTTCATAACAAGTTAGGTAATGAAAGATGTATATGTGTACAATGGGAAAAGTCACTTGTGAGAGGTACCCTACCTTGTCTGGGTGTATGATAATAGCCTTGCCTTGAAGAACAATTACACAGCTCTCCAAAGAGATGATTTCCTGCACATCAGACCAGGAGCTTGGAGAACATTGCAGGAGAAAGAGACTTGGGGGTCCTGGTGGACAGTAGGATGGCCATGAGCCAGCAATGGACCCTTGTGGCCAAGAAGGCCAACGGCATCCTGTGATGGATCAGAAGTGGAGTGGTAAGCAGATTGAGAGAGGTTCTCCTCCCCCTCTACTTTGCCTTGGTGAGACCACATCTGGAGTATTGTGTCCAGTTCTGGGCCACTCCATTCAAGAAGGACACAGAGCTGCTGGAGAGTCCACCGCAGAGTCATGAAGATGATGAAGGGAGTAGAACACCTCCCTCATGAGGAAAGGCTGAGGGAGCTGGGTGTCTTTAGCTTGGATAAAAGGAGATTGAGGGGTGATCTCATTAATGTTTATAAATCTGTGAAGGGTGGGTGTCAGGAGGATGGAGCCAGGCTCTTCTCAGTGTCATGTAGTGATAGGACAAGGGGCAACGGGTGTAAGCTGGGAGGTTCCGTATAAATATCAGAAGGCACTTCTTCACAGTAAGAGTGATAGAACCCTGGAAGGGGCTGCCCAGGGGGGTTGTAGAGTCTGCTTCTCTGCAACATTTAAAACCCATGTGGGTATTTCCCTGTGTGACTTGGTCTAGGTGATCCTGCTGTGGCAGGGGGATTGGACTAGATGATCTTTCGAGGTCCCTTCCAATCCCTAATGTTCTGTAATTTTGTGTAAACAGCACCTAAACAACTTTGATGATTCTGCCACTGAAACAGGGATAGTTTGAGGTTGAGTAAAGATTACCATACTGTTGCCGAATATTTGTTTGAATAGATTTTTGAATGGAGTTGAATGAAATTTTACTGTGAAGCTTGTGTGCAAGTGTCCAATTGCTTCCCGTCGGGACTCTGCATGCTCCTTAGTAGTTCACAAGAAGTAATGAAGATCTCACTGTTGCAGCTTCTGTTCATCCACTTACAAGAAATGTTTGTGTTCTGTTCTTTCTGCAAAGCAAATCCAGGTGTGCTCTGACTCTAAGACAGTTTTGCATCCTTTATTTTTAACAGGACTGAAATTATTAAAAATGATGTGTCTACAAACAATTCAATGAATGTAAAAGCATTGCTGGGCAGTTGTTCCACTTTCTGAACACACTAAATTTTTGATTGTTTGTAAAATCACATAACTTGAATAGCTTCAAAAAATAGAGAAAGGCGTAAATAGAAGTGTCAACCTGTACTTCTGACTCTTGAAAAACAGCATAAATTAAAGTGAGAGACTCTGAAATGTATAAAGACTGCCCAAGGAGGGAAATGTCAGAATGTATGTACCATGAAAATGCAGCTTGCTAGTACTTGCAACACCAATTCTTATCTCAAGAAGGAATAACCTAAGGAACAGAGTGACTCTGATGGAGGTCAGTGTAAGATGAACACTTTCTCTGGGAAGGAAGTAGTAATATTTGTGAACCCACAGCCCTAGTTCTATGATATGGCTTTAATATGAGAGCAAAAAAAATATCAAAAACTGTTAACATAACAATAATAAGAGAGTGCTTTCAGCTGCAGGTGTCTGAGATGAGTGCAGAGAAAACACATCACCTGAAGTGTTCATTGCTCTCAGATGCCAGCAAGCTAACGTATCAAATAGATATATAAATTATCAAACCAAATGTACTCTTCAAATCCACATTTATTGTAAAAGACTTCTTTCTTTATCGGTAAAAAAAATCACTAGAAATAAGTTTACATCAATCAAGATCAACCAGAATCATATATTATTATAAGTGAATATGTATATAGTCCCACTTGCACTTAAATACTTAAGCAGGTTATTGAGACGAGTCCTCAGCTAAGCAAAATTGACTTAGCTACTCTGAATTTGTTTGATCTATGATTATTTGTATAAGTCACATGTCTGTCTTGCTGTACAGACAGATGTGGTCTAGGATAAATAGCAGGTAGTAAGGTTCTTGTCTGCTGAGTTAACCTGTGTTCTTTTGTGGATCACATGATTGGTTTGTAGTTCTCACAGATCAGTTAATGAGTTTGCTGGATGGGAAAGTTAATTCAGAATTTATTTTTATTATCTTTTGTGCAAACACTGTAAAATCTTGTAACTAGCATGTACGTAGAAAGAGTCTGAGCCAGACCTTATAAAGTTTCCCGTTGACCATAACAGGTCTTGTAGCCTAGAGAGAAAGAACATAGTCCTTCATGAAGCAATAGAAATTCAGGTTAAGATTTTATACTCCTAAAAATAAATATATTTACTTGTTCTTTTTTCAAAAGTTCATAATAATTTTTAAGTCTCTTTATTGATGTTATTTCTTGTCATTTGAGAGAAACACCTTTGCAAAATTATTTTAAATACAACACATTATAATGGGGTTGTTACATGTTTAATATCTGTTGTTGAGAACCTGTTAGAAGCACTAAAAGATATACTTCTAAAACAGAAAAAAAGAAGAAATTTATCACTGGTTTTTATTCAGTACATTCTATAGCAAATTTTAGTAAAAAATGTTTTCTTTGTTCATTTCTTTGTTTAAGCTATTATTACAGTTTCAGCTGTGTAGCACTATTATTGTTAAATAATGTATAGTGTATAGTGTTTAGAGTTATCAGTTTCAGTCTCACAACCTCGTCTTTAATATGCAGTTTTATAATTGCTCACATTTAATAAATATGGCTTGTGTGTTTTATAGCTTACATTGGCAGTTCATCCTGATTGAATAATTATTACACATATTTTAGGTTGTCAGTTAATGTGTGCTATCGTAATCATGTCCATCATTAAAAAACAGAGTGTAATTTAGTTTTTCTGTCTTACTAGCAAATGTGAGCAACAGTTTTTCAAGATTATTTCATTGACAGCTTTGGAATTGTTTTACCCATAAGGATGACAGTGAATTCTTGCTAATAACTCCAGATAAAGACTGTTAAAACTTAGCTGTTAGAAGCTAGAGTAAGAAAGTTTGACCAGATGTCATAGCCCAATCAATCAGAGAAAGGAAAGAGAATGGCTCAGCTTCATGGATTTGCTTGGGTTGAATGAAGGATGCTTACACGGTAGGATTAAATTAATTTAAGATCTGTATGCATCCTGACAGAGTTTAAAGTAAGGAGGATTTTTTTAAAAATTATTTATTTTTGGTTCAGCTGAAATATACATTTCACAAATGTATTTACAGCCTGACATTGGATTTTCTTAGCATAAGCAAAGAAATTGTAAATCTTTCAGTCTTAAAAAAATCAATGTAATCTATTTTTGATGCTTCACAGTCCAGCATCTCACAGCACTGCAGGATAAGAGAGTGCAAGTCTCAAGGGAACAATCTTCTTCCCACCTGAAGAAAATTCTTCATTACAGAACCAAAAGGTGTTGCACTTCTATACTAAGAAAATGAGCAAATAAACAATCCAGCAAATAAGGGAAGGATGGTTTAACAAAAAACCATGTTTTATTTACTTATCTTACACTAAAACTGGTTTGTATATGGTGTGAAGGGAACAGTTTAGGCATTGCTTTTTGACGCAGAATGAAAGTTCCCTCTACAAAGTGGCCACTGTTACATAAGCAAGTTATTTCCAGTTGTTAAGGGATTTACTATGAGAAAAATCCTGTAAAGTTAAGCCAAAGGGCACTTACAGCTGCCAGAAGTGTATAAAGACGCAGTGGCATACCACAATACATGTAAAAGAGTCTGAAATGCCGTATGTATGTAGGTGATGTGTATCAGTCCAGCATCTGGGATATCACTGCATAAGAGATATTGCTATCTGAAAAAGTTAAAATAAAATATGCATCTCATTCCTCTTTCTCCTTAGAGAGAAATAACTTAGGATTGGCATCTTTTCTTTCACAGAAAACTTCATTCTAATATTAACTTTTTTAGGCTCTAGTCCTAGTTTCCCATTACTGTCTTCATCTTGAGCCAGCAACTCTTTTATATACTTTGAGGCTTTTTTGTTCTGAATCTATTTCTTTCACTTGCAGTTTGAAAATTACCAAAATTTTCAAATGTATAGATGGGGGGGGTGAAGATGGGACAAGGCATTTTGCAGCGGCTTGCCACAGTCTCGCTCCTCCAGTCAGAGACAGCGGTGGGGTGGCAGCTCCACTGCGGAAAGACGGCCCAACCCTGGCGTGGCCTAGCCCAGCCTGGCACCAGCTTCTGACTCTGGCAAGGCCCTGGCTCTGACCAGCACCAGTCCTGGCTTCAACCCAGCCCAGATCTGGGCTGACACTGCGGACCAGAGAAGCAAGAACTTAGTGCCAATTTCACCCCCCTCCAATGGAGCAATATCAAACCATACATGGTAGCTGAAGTATTCTCTCCTTTTCCCCTGTAGCCTTTGGTTGGGAGGAAAAGGGAGACAGCATGGTGGGGGGAGGCCCCTGCTGATGCCAGCCATGCAGTCAGACTCCGTTCTGAGCTCTATACGTGGTTGGGGCCATGCCACTGTCTCCACCATCTTAGAAAACACTGATCAGCAGGAAGAGAGACTGTTTGTCATTTCTGCCACTGAGAAAAGCTGGGGATGCTCTAGTATTGGGGAGAGAAGGAGCCTTAAGAGAGGCATCTAAGAATTCCTTCATGCTTAGCTGAATAAAGCAGAAGGACTCGAGAATCCTTAAACCTTGGGCATGGAAGACAGAGACTGGGTCCTGTTTGAAAGCATGTCTCCTGCATCAAGGGATGCAGTTCAGGTGCTGAGGAATCAGGCCTGCTTGATCAGCACTGTGCTGGAGAAAGCTGTGCTGGAGAATTGAGGAGCTTGCCAGTGTAGACAGCTGAGGGTACCAGTGTCTGCAGACAACAATGGTGACACATGAATAATAGAGAGGGTGGTGGTGCCTGTCTCTGCTTGATTCACATGTCCTTTCCCCAGGTCTCTCTAATGTAAAAAAACTAAGGACTGATACGACAATGATCTCCTCTTGTATTTTTCTCACAATACATGATGGCATTTGTGACACAGTTTCTAGTTTCTAACTCTTAACCTTTTCTTCTTTGCTCTATATACAGAGTTAATAAACCTTTTCTATTTTCCCTAAGCTATCTATTGTCTGGCAAATTCTATTTGAGACCTCATAGAGGCTTAACTGCTTTGTTTTCTTTTCCTTTATCTTTAATTGTGGTCTTGAACCCACCACACCTGTGTATTGCAGAAGGTGGGAGAGCAGGCAGGATCTGGTGTGGCACAGATGCAATTAGACATCAGAATGCAGCAGAAAAGTAAGACTGGTGAGCTGGGTCCTCGTGATGGATAACATGATGTGTCAGTGTGCAGAGACTTGTTTTGGTTGGGTTAGTGCTTACCTTCATCTGAGAAGGGATTTTCTTGTTCCATTTAAATCAATGAGCATAGATCACTTCTAACTTCAGTTTAGGTAGGTATGTCGGCTGTGTCAAGGGTGGTGGTCGAGTCACCATCCCTGGAGGAGTTTAAAAGATGCTTAGATGTAGTGTTGGGGGGTATGGTTTAGGGATGAACTTTTAGAGTAGGATTGATGGTTGGACTTGATGCACCCAAGGGTCTTTTCCTGAGTGATTCTAAGATGAGACATAGGCATAACATTTTCATCTTAATATGGTTTCTGTGGGATGCACGAGCTAGAAGAAATCTGTTTAATGTTTTTATCCTGTTCACTGTCTGTTGCCATGGACTTCACACCAACTCTTTGGCTAAGTGTTTGTATATCACTTAGCACAATCTCAGTCTTAGCTGGGGCACTACAGCTAAAATAGATATTTAGATATTCTTAAACCCACAATGATACCTCTGGTTGGGCTCAGATACCTGTCTGTCAAGACTGTGCAAGGTTCAGACACTATGGTCATGTGAATGGCAGGAATACAGTTAAATTTCAGTCTAACCACATCACCTACTGCTGACTGATATCTTCCTGTCCCTATCCTGACCCGTGGCTCTCTCACTACATTTTCTCTCCTTTGTCCAGCTGAGGAGGGGAAGTGATAGGATGGCTTTGGTGGGCACCTAACATCCAGCCACACTCTTTAAAAAGTGGAATTCCTGGAGTAAATTACATGATACAAACCGGTGATGATGCAGACCAGGGAGTAAGCGCTGTTTAATGACTCTTTTGCAATTTATTTTTAAGTAAAACCCAAAACATGTTGTTTACCAGAAATATTTGAGCCCACATGATTCATACCTGCTGGAAAGATACGGTTAGTTTCCTAGCCAAGTCACCCAAATGCTCTGGGCTTGCCTTTCCTGACTGTTGGCTTCAAAAGATTCTCATCCACCCAGTGCAGATGTTTGTAGCTGAGACAGACTTCCAGATGCTATCTCTAGCTGAAGGAGAGAATCAGGCATTTCCACAGCAGGATTCTCCACATTCTAAACCAACCAACCACCCAATAAACTAGTCATTCCAGTACTCACCAGACTTCTGCTGAAAATACAGCACAGTAGAGAGGAAACAATCCAGGAGGTTCCTGGAACATGTGGAAGATAACTTCCTTACCCAGCTGGTAAGCAAACCCACCAGGGGAAGGGCCTTACTGGCCTTTGTGGTGGTTAATGGAGTTAAATCCAGCTGGCAGCCTGTCACAAGTGGTGGCCTCAGGGCTCGGCGTTGGGACCATCTCTGTTTAACATCATCATTGATGATCTCGACAAAGACACAGAGAGTATCATTAGTAAGTTTGCAGATGACACCAAGTTGGGTGGGAGTGTTCATCTGCCAGAGGGTAGGGAGGTTCTTTAGAGAGACTTGGATAGGTTGGAGTGATGGGCCAATGTTAATGGCAGGAGCTTCAATAAGGCCAAGTGCCAGGTCCTGCACCTGGGCCACAACAACCCCCTGCAATGCTACAGGCTTGGGGAGGTGTGGCTGGAGAGCCATCTAGTAGAGAGGGACCTGGGAGTTCTAATCGACAGGAAGATGAATATGAGCCAGCAGAGTGCCCAGGTGGCCAAGAAGGCCAATGGCATCCTATCTTGTATTAGAAACAGTGTGCCCAGCAGGAGTAGGGAGGTTATCAGCCCCCTGTATTTGGCACTGGTGAGGCCACATCTTGAGTACTGTGTCAAGTTTTAGGCACCTCAATACAAAAGAGATGTGGAGGTGCTGGACTGAGTGTTGAGGAGGGCACCTAAGGCTGGTGAAGGGCCTGGAGAATAAATCCGTGAGGAAAGACTGACAGAGCTGGGGCTCTTTGTTTGGTTTGAAGAAGAGGAGGCTGAGAGGAGACCTCATCACTCTCTACAGCTACCTGAAAGGATGTTGTAGAGAGGTTGGTGCTGGTCTCTTCTCACAAGCAATTAGTGACAGAACAAGAGGGACTGGGTTCAAGTTACAACAGGGGAGGTTTAGACTTGATATTAGGAAGAACTTTTTCACGGAAAGGGTGGTCCCTATCCCTGGATGAGTTTAAAAGACTCTTAAATGTAGTGTTGGGGATCTGGTTCAGGAGTGAACTTGTAGAGTAGGGTAGATGATTGGACTCAATGATCCCAGGGGTCTTTTCCAACCTGAATGAAATGATTCTATGTTTTAGTTCTGTGAAGTTAAACAGTGCTGCAGATTAGCCATGTGATTGTAGCATGTATTATGCGAGAGATGTTAGCTGGGCTAATTACAAAAATTTATGGGTCAGTAGATACAGGAAAACAGTGTAAAGTGTTGAATCGCAAAGATCATCCAGCAATGTCATTTGAGAACAAATGTTGATGCGGTCATGTTCTGTGTTCTGCTATCAAATCTTCAGGCAGTTATCCAGCTTCTGCATAGGATTCTTATTCTCTTGTATAAGGAACATTAGTAAAACCAGGTAGTACTTATTTGGAGGACTCAAACTTTTGAATACGAAAGGAAAAGGCTCTCCATCCGAAGTATGCAGCTGGAAAAGGCATGTTTTTGAGGAAGAAACTCACCCTGTTTTGGGTGTGTGTCAGGAGGATGGAGCCAGGCTCTGCTCAGTGTTATCTAATGATAGAATGAGGGGCAATGGGTGTGAGCTGGAACAGAGGAGGTTCCACATCAATCTGAGAAGGAACTTCTTCCCAGTGAGGGTGACAGAGCACTGAAATGAGCTGCCCAGGGGGGTTGTGGAGTCTCCTTCTCTGGAGATGTTTAAAACCCGCCTGGATATGTTCCTGCGTGACTTGATCTGGGTGATCCTGCTCTGGCAAGGGGATTGGACTAGATGAGGTCCCTTCAAATCCCTAATGTTCTGTGATTCTGTGAAAACCCTGTTTCTTGCCTAAAGTGAAGCTATCAGATTGAATCTGTGGTAACATTTTTTAATGTGTTCTAAGAGAACCTGACAGGGAAGAACTTGGTGTTTGGACATACTGTCATAGGTGCTTGAATTGCTCTTAGCTTCTTCCTAGCAAAAGATAACCAACAGGAAGGACCCTTTACCCCTTTGGTAAAGATTGCCTGGGGTCCAAAAGGCTGTGTTGTTAGAGACAGTTAGAACCACATTTGAACAGACTGCTTGAACGAAAATAATCCCCTATTGTTCTTTACTGCTTATTAGTCAGTAAAGAAGCTTTAAAGGTTGCAGTGTGAGCAAACATGCATCACACAGCAATAAACTGCCAATGCCATCTGGTGTACCTTTACAGAGCTAATGGAGGCTTATTCTTCCTTAGATATAGAGGTAGTCTACGATAAGGGAAGTCAGGTGAGTGCAGCATGAGCTAGAGACTGGTGTATTTCTTGCCAAATTTAGCTAAAGCAGTTCTTTGGACATCAAATGAATCCTCCTCCTTACATCAGAAATACTAGTTAGGACATACCGTGGTGAAAACCATCTAGGTTCTGGGGCTGGGAAGGCTCAAATTACTAGAGCACTGCGAGAACAAGTCTGGGAAGGCAGCCCTTCATTGACAGTCTGAGGACCTGATCAAGAGCTATCACAGCAGCACAGTAACAAGTATTAGTATATTGTTGTAGCATGGGAAAGATCCTCAGAGAAAAAAGTCTGTGAGCATTAAATAAATAGGGATCGACACTGCACCTTATCAGTAGAAAGAAACATAGATTTTGAACCAATTTAGTAAGAGGTTCATTAGGAGGATAGTTTGAAGCTGTTGGTCTGAAAGAAACATGATTGTGTTTAGTATTATTTACAATTGATTATTTTAAATCTAGTGCTGTAACAGAAGACTGAGCTACAGATGTATTTCTTTTAGAGAGCATGAGTTATTTGTGTTAATGTAATGTCTCATATTAGGAACTGCAGTGTGCAGAGCAATACCATCCCTCAAGGGTCTCCTCTCTAGTTGTTTGCCCTAGCTTAAAGGAAGAAGCAGCTCCAAGCAGCTGTGAGGAAGAAACAGGATTACCATCTGTTGAGGTGTGGTGGGTTATGTAGTTTTATCATCAATGGAATGTACCTTCAGTTGGGTTTTTCAATTGCAGTTGCTCAACAGTCATCTCCAGATGATGTGGAAATCTTCATTGGTAAGAACTCCAGTGCCTGTTAGGTTGTGCCTCTTATTTTCCCTCTTACACATTTACATCGAGTCTCCTTCTCTGGAGACATTTAAAACCTGCCTGGATATGTTCCTGTGCAGCTTGGTCTATGTGGTCCTGCTGTGGCAGGGGGATTGGACTGGATGATCTTTCGAGGTCCCTTCTAATCCCTAATGTTCTGTGATTCTGTGA
>JAOXOE010011842.1:0-24174 GCA_028565055.1 Phoeniculus purpureus
TACTTGGTTTATTTGGATTTAGGTTGGACTGGATGATCTTTAAGGTCTTTTCCAACCTTATCATTACTGTGATACTGCAATACTGTAACCACAAAATAACAAATACCTTATCATACTTGGTTTTGACTGGAGTGGAGTTAATTTTTTTCACAGTAGTATGTGGGGGGCTGTGCTTTGTAATTGTGCTGGAAATAGTGTTGACAATACAAGGATGTAGTGATAGAAAGACAGGGCAGAGCGTGAAGCTGTGCCAGGGGAGGGTTTGTTTGGATATTAGGAAGCCCTTCCCCACAGAAAGGGTGATCAGACACTGGAATGGACTGCCCAGGGAGATGGAGGAGTCCCCATTCCTGGAGATCTTTAAGGACAGACTGGACCTTAAGTGTCCTGGTCTAGCTGATTGTGGTGATGTCAGGTCATGGGTTGGGCTTGATGAGATCAGAGGTCTTTTACAGCCTCAATTACTCTGTGATTCTGTTATTGAGTGGTGCTGACACAGACTCAAGGCCTTTTCTGCATCTCACACTGCCTCACCAGTGAGTTTTCTGGGGGTGCACAAGAAGTTGGGAGTGGACCCAGCTGGGGCATCTGGCCCCAACTGACCAAAGGGATATCCCAAGCTATACAATATCGTTCTCAGCAAGAAAAGCTGGGGGAAGAAGGAGGAAAGGGGGATTCATCATTATGATGCTTCTCTTCCCAAGTAACCAATGTGTCCATAAGCCCAGCTTTTCAGGAAGCGGCTAAAGACCTCTGTGCCATTAGAAAACAACAAATGAATTACAGAATCACTGAGTTACTGAATTACGGAGTCACTGGAAAAGACCTCTGAGATCGTAAAGCCCAGCCCATGACCTAACATCACCACAATCAGCTAGACCACTTCCTTCCCAGGAGAAAATGTTACATATGTAATGTGGTGCAAATGTGGGATATTGTCTCCCCTTGAAGATCACAGTATCACAGACCATTAGGGATTGGAAGGGACCTCAAAAGATTATCTAGTCCAATTCCCCCGCCAGAGCAAGATCACCTAGATCAAGTCGCGCAGGAACATATCCAGGCGGGTTTTAAATGTCTCCAGAGAAGGAGACTCCACAGCCTACCTGGCAGCCCATTCTCGTGCTCCATCACCCTCACTGTGAAGAAGTTTCTTCTCATATATATATATATATATATATATATATATGGAACCTCCTACATTCCAGCTTACACCCACTGCCCCTTGTCCTGTCATTGGACGCTCCTGAGAAGAGCCTGGCTCTATCCTCCTGACACCCACCCTTTCCATATTTATAAACATTTATGAGGTCACTCCTCAGTCTCCTTTTTTCCAACATAAAGAGACCCAGCTCCCTCAGCCTTTCCTCATCAGGGAGATGTTCCAGTCCATCATCTTTGTGGCTCTGTGCTGGACTCTCAAGCAGTTTTGTCCCCTCCTGGAACTGAGGGTCCCAGAACTAGACACAATATTCCAGATGTGACCTCACCAGTTGAAGGAGACTTGAGAATGTGACATTTGAACAACATGTTTGTCTTGTGTGCAGAATTAACACAAAAATTATTCTAAACTCTTGATACACTAACCAATTATAAAATTGTTTTTCTGTCTTTGTTTAGGCTTAATCTTAACAGCACGTACTGTAAATATATTGTGTGTCAGTACGTGCAACAACCAACGTAAGAAGCCAAACACACCAATGCATTTAAATAATGTTGGTTATTTCCAGTGTCAACACATCTGCTTTGTTTTGAAATGCTGTACAACACTCAGGGTTTCACGTCAGAATAGAAGCATAAACCAGCTGAACAAGCTTATTTCACCTCACTGAAAAACCAACTCAAACTTCAGAAGGAATCAGCACACTTACATTATTGCCATCGAGAAATGGTTCAACATTCGGCACAACTCCTGTTGCACTCACAATGAAATTGCATCCATATATTTTTCCGTTAGTTAATTCCACGTAGACTGGCCACAGCGCTGAAAAATGGGAAAATTTTGCCCTGAGAATATAACTGACAGAAGTTATTTTATTAATGATTTATTTTAATAAGGTAGGAAATAAAAAGAAAAAAACCAGTATTTTGAGATATGTGATTAGGAAAGGAACAAGAAAAGTGAAAAAAGAAAAAGAAGAAAATAACTAAAGGCTTTCTATAGCATTTCTTACTTTCACTCAGGGCTAGAAAGAAATGAGACCAGGCTGCCCAGGGAGGTGGTGAAGTAAGTCACCATCTCAGGAGGTGTTTAAAAAACTAGTAACTAGAGCACTTGAAGCCATGGTGTAGGCGTTAGGGAGATGGTGGGATGAGGGCTGGATTTGATATTCCTAGAGGTCCTTTCCAGCCATGATGACTACCTAGCTCCAAGTCCTACTGTTAACTTTCTATGGAATTCTGTACTCGATTGTCAATATTCTCTGACGTATACTCTCAGATGCACGGCAAGTGCTTCAAAAGCAAAAAATGAAGTCAGCAATGTGACTTCCTAGAATCCTTTGCTGGATTTGTAACCAGCTTTGCTGGATAGTAACCAGCTATTAAAGCAGCATTTAAAATATTACTTTTAATTTATTGGAATTTATGGATAGATTTCATTTTGAGCAGTGAAATGTCCTTCTACTTTCTTCAAAGGAATACTTGTGTCTTGATCCTAAATGTTTGGGGGTTTTTTGCTTCTGTTTGAATTTCACTTACATTAATGTGTGAATTGACTGGACTGTCACAAAGAGAGAATATTCTGCATAAAGAATTTAGCTGACTTTATGGACAAAGGGTCTGACCCGTTACAGTTTATAATTGATTTGCAGCACATAAACCAAATTCTTACCTGCTATTAACTGCTAGAGCTCAATTTACAGAAATAAAGGATTTATTTCACAAACCTGTATTTGCTCAGCAAATAAAAGCTAACAAGATCAAACACACTCCAGCACTGCTCTACCTTCAACATGTTACTTCTAATCAGCACTGGCACCTACCATCATCTGATTCTACAATTCTCTCTTCCTTAGGAAAAGTCACAGAAGTCCGATGCAGGTGTATGAATTCTTGCTGTAAGTATATTTTTTTTACTTCGCACAGTATTTCAATATGCACTTTATGAGAAAACTAAAGAAAGATTGACAAAATGGTGAACACAGTGATTAGTCATAGCAATACTTTTATAGTAAGTATACCTTTGCCTAGATTCACATTACTAAACTGGAAACAAACTCCTGACAATACACCCCACTCTAAAGTACAACCCATGGGCTGGGGTTCCACATGTTTTCCTTTTTTTGGTTCAGACCTAACCAGAGCAAGTGGCACTTTACCTGCTTTTTTCAGCAGAGGGCTGATGTTTCTTATGAGTGACCTTAGAGCAGCTTTCCAATAGCTGAAGGGGGGCTACAAGAAAGCTGGAGTAGGGCTTATTACATGGAGGCATCTTGAGAGGACAAAAGGAAAGGATTAAAGACTTGAAGAGGGGAGATTGGTGTTGGACATGAGGAACAAATTCTTTCCTGTGAGGGTGGTAAGATGCTGGAACAGGTTCCCCAAGGCAGTTGTGGCTGTCCCATACCTGGAAGTGTTGAAGGCCAGGTTGCATGGGGCCCTGAGTAACTTGATCTAGTGAAGGTATCCCTGCTTATGCTGGGGAGTTGGAACTAGATGACTTCTGAGGTCCCTACCAACCCTGGCCATTCTGTGATTTTATTTGTATCTTTTTAATAATCCTGAACATGACATTTCACATCCTATCATCCCTCACTCGCTTAAAGCAATATGTAAACACATGTGTAAGCAAGATGATGACTGTACCTCTTTAGCCCCTTCAAGCTGCAAGCCCTCGTGCCAGTCAGGGCCCAGAGCACTGCCCAGGTTGCCAGATGTCGCTACAGGTCTTTCTTTTTCCTCACTTCCTGATGGAAGGAGATAGCAGATTTACAGTGTGTACTTCATTTTCTGCAGAATTCAGAACAGGGATTCTCTATTAAGATAAATAAGATGTGGTTGCTAAAAGCGAAGACAAAAGTGGGTAACGACCTCAAAACCCAAATTATTTTGCAGACAAACCAGTCTGCAACACAGTCATTTTAACACCTTTCAACTTTATGTCTTCTATTACTTTGCTTGTCTCTGAAACCACCATGCATTATGGGACTTTTCTTTCCTACATAAACGCAGAAAAACTATTAAAATGTTAAAGAAATTGGTACAAGTTCTTAAGGAGATACAGTACAGGGAACGAAACTTGTTATGGACACAAAGGAAAGCAGCATTTTTACACTCTGTAGACACATACTGCCATGTGTCAACATAAATCCTGGATGCATGTTTGTACTGCTTTTGTACTTCGATTGTTAAATTAACTGAGTTTAGGACTATCTTCAATATGAAATGCTGCTGATGTTGTGTTAGGAGACTAAGAACCCCATACCTTCCATTGTATACTTGGTTCTTTTACATTCAATTGGAGACTCCCGTTTTTCAGCAGTTAGCTTCGGAATGAGAAATTCAGCTGCTCCTGCATCAAAGAAAGTGTTCCCAATGGCTTTGTCTTTGATGGCCCAGATTACTTCACAGCCTTGAATTTCATACCTGTGGGCATTTAAACAATGGATAAAGTGAAAGACTACCAGAAAAGGATTTGACTCTTAGCAACACAACAAGAAGTATGCCAGGTTTCATTCCAGAAGCTAGAAACAAGGGATCCAAGACTTTCAAACTTTGCAAACCCAACACCACTTCTCAACATTTGTGTAAGGAACACACAAAATATAAATCCAAATTTCCTCAAGCTGACAGGACAATACTTTCTCACCAGCACAGCGTTGCCTCAAGTGGAACAAGAGGAGGCAGACCTAATTAATAATTATTATTTCCTGCTCCCCACAATGAAGTGCATTTTTTGTACCTGGAACATGAACTGCTAGAGACATGCAAAAGACAATTTGGTGAAAGTGCATATCAGACACTTCAAATCCTCTAACAAATTAGGCCGGGTGCAAGAGAAGCTGCCTCATTATTCCTATTACACCTTCTGTCACCAGAAGTCAAAAAGAAATTTTGTAGCTTAAATATCACCCTTAATAGTCTGAAGAGAAATCCCTGTTGGTGCCAAATCAAAAAGATGCTGTATATTCTTGATATCTTGTGTCAAAGCTTCTTCTGAAGTCTGCTGAATTTTATGTGAATGTAAGTGCCTCTATACTGTGAAAAAAAATTATTTTAATCAATTTTGCTACTAAATGCTGTAAGATCTACTATTTTCTAAGTTAATCTTCTCTCAAACTCATCACACTAGATTTAACATTGCGTCACTGAAGATTTCACTCGTGTATGCATCTTTAAAACTTGTTTACTTACACTAATTCAAGGGCAATCCCACCATTTCCTACCACTACTATTCTTTCTGCTTGAGACAAATTCTTCTGAAAAGCCTGTGTTAAGAAAGGAAAAACAAGTCAATTACAACTCACATGATGTTTTTCACCACACTGATCAACTACATCCTTTGTGGTATTTTCTTGCTCTCTTAGTCTTCTTACTTTGATTTTTTCAGACTACATTTACTGATGCTAAGGTCATCAAAGAAGCTAATGAAACCTATGAAGTCCTATCACACAAAGGGATTAAGTTATTGATACAGCTTAACAACAGGTCTCAAACTGAGATAGGCTCAACATCAGAAGGACCTTAAACACCTCCAGGGATAGGAACTCCACCACTGCTGGGCAGCCCATTCCAGCGTCTTATCACCCTTTCTGGGAGGAAGGGCTTCCAAACACACAACCTAATCCTTCCCTGGCACAGCTTCAGGCCCTGCCCTCTCATCCTGGCACTAGTTACCTGGGAGGAGAGCCTGACCCCCACCTGACTATAACCTCCCTACAGCTACCTGTAGGTCCCTCCTGAGTCTCCTCCAGGTCTCCTCTTCTCCAGGTCCCTCAGCCTCTCCTCATCACACTTTCCCTCCAGTCCCTTCCTCAGCCTTCTTGTTCCTCTGGACCCACTCCAGCCCATCAATCTCTTTCTTGAAGTGAGGGGCCCAGAACTGCCCCCAGTGCTTGAGGGGAGGCCTCACCAGTCCCCAGTCCAGGGGCCAAATTACATTCCTAGTCCTGCTGACCACACTATTGCTGATACAAGCCAGGACATCATTGGCCTTCAGGGCCACCTGTGCATAATGGCCACCAACCAGTTATTGAAAAAGTAGAGACAAGAAGTAATTTTCATGTTAGCTTTGTAGTCTGCAGGATCACTTGAATATCCATAACCCATTTACCTTTGCACTGTCAGTGTCCCGGATTCCCAGTACATATGGGTTTCCTTCAAAAATTAACTTGGGTTTTGCTCCAGCACACAGGCAAAGTTTTTCATACGTGTATTCTCTCCCATCTTCAGTGATAACCTTCTGTTAACAATTAAGTGAAAATAAAAACCAATTGGAGACATCTAAGAGAACGTCAGCATTTTTTTCTGTAATGTCACAGCTTTTAATATCTGCAAATGATTGTAATTGGCTTCTTGAGGAGCAGCCTTCACACTCACATGGACTGTATGTCATTCATTTGCATTACACTCCCCAAAGCCTCACCTGCCTATGACACGGGATGACTGATAGAGCAGAGCACATGGTGCACAGAAAGACGAAACAGCCAGATTACCACTTGGTGTCACTCTGTACACACTGTCTGCACTAAGAGAACAGGTTTGCTATTTGACATAGGACTCCACCACTCCAGTCTCCAGTAACAGATGTGAGTCCAAAGCACTGTTATGCATTAAGAATGCATTTCCACAATAATAAATAAGAAAATATTTCCACAGCTATAGATGTGTGTTGACTTAACCAGGCACAGGCTAGAATATAGTTCAGAAAGATCACAAATCCTGTACTTTTTGAAAGAAAACAAGTAGGCACTAAACACACTACATTATCCTGCAACATTTTATTACCCTATTTGTCATTTTCCAAAGTAGAAGCTAAATAGTTTACAGTGGTTTTGCACAAAAAGAGTTTTTTGAAGATTTTGGATAAAAGATCCTCCAAATCCATTTACATAAAATATTTGTCACCACAGACATAATCTTAACATTAAATTATAGTAATGATACAAGAACACAACTTGATTCAGCAGAATCTTAATTTAAAATGTATCTCTGTGAATTTAAAATGAGCAGAACCAGTCTGAGGTCTGAATCTGAGTTTATGTTAAACATTTAACTAAAAAAATAATGTCTCATTACCAGAAACTCTAATGGGGATCTATATGATGTGCATTGCTTAAATTTGCAACATATTTCCTGCTAAAAAGAAAGAAGATGGAAATGTAGGTTCTTTCAAGAGTTATTTTCCTTTTGTGCAACATCTTTAAGGTGTCAGAGGTTTAAATCTGAAAGATACAGCTCTTTAGTTACCAAGTAGGTTTTGATCTACAATTTATCTGCCTGTATACGTTTCTACTTGAACAACAGAACACAATTTGACACCCAAAACATTCAACTGTTTCTTAGATAATTTCTTTTGGTGATATATAATTTGTAAAATCATCTAAAGAGAAAACATCAGCTTACATGTTCATCACTTTTCAATTGTTTTACTCCAGACTGTATAACTTTAATATTGGGATATTGTTTTGTCAATAGAGAACTTGGTTGCTCTTCTACATCAAATTCCTCAAGTGTTTTGGAGACCTGTAGGAAGAAAAGAGATAACTAAAAATACAAATTATTTATCCATCTCTTTTTCTAAAGCTTGTAACAAGATCTGTTAAAGAAGTCACACCATAAAGCCTGCATTGCCTCCAAGCATGTGTTACATGTGTTATCATGCTACTGCTACACACTCCTTTTTGTATACAGGATGTTTTCACACCTATTCTTGGTGAAGAGTCAAAGTGAAACAGAATTTTAAAGCTAGTTAGAGATTAAGCAAAAATGGAGAACCTTGAAAGCTGCTCTAATAGTTATAATTTTTATTTCATAAATAGGCTGTGTAATTAGATGTAATCATTGCTTTTGAATTCATCTGATGCAGTCATAAGACCCTTTTCTTCTGTTTGTTATGATGTTCTTCCACGCAAGCATCCTCCTGTCCTCAGCACTTTGGGAATTTTTTTTAGTGAAAATAGCATAAGGAATCATGGAAACACTTCTGTCTGCAATAAATGTAACCACTCAATTTTTAAACAAATCTAGTGACACTTTCTTCAACAACCTAATGTTTTCAAAATCTCTTGCTGCAGGTAGTTGGCTCTTAGGCCAGGAAAGTGGTTAATGTTGTTTACAGAATCACAGAATTATTGAGGCTGGAAAAGACCTCTACAATCATCCAGCCCAGCCTATGACCTAACATCACCACATCAGCTAAACCAGGACACTAAGGGCCACAGCCGGTCTGACCGTAAACACCTCCAGGGATGGGGACTCTACTGCTGCCCTGGGCAGTCCATTCCAGTGTCTTATCGTCCTTTCTGTGACGAAGGGCTTCCTAACACACAACCTAATCCTTCCCTGGCACAGCTTCAGGCCCTGCCCTCTCATCCTGACATTAGTTGCCTGGGAGAAGAGCCCAACCCCCACCTGACTATAACCTCCCTTCAGGTAGCTGTAGGGAGGGAGAAGGTCCCTTCTGAGTCTCCTCTTCTCCAGGTCTCCTCCAGGTCCCTCAGCCTCTCCTCATCAGAATTTCCCTCCAGTCCCTTCACCAGCCTCGTTGCTCCTCTGGACCCACTCCAGACCCTCAATCTCTTTCTTGAAGTGAGGGGCCCAGAACTAGCCCCAGTACTCAAGGGGAGACCTCACCAATGTCCAGTACAGGGGCAGAATTACATTCCTAGTCCTGCTGGCCACACTGTTTCTGATACAAGCCAGGATGCCATTGGCCTTCCAGGACACCTGGGCACCCTGCTGGCTCCTGTTCAATCAGTTGTCAAACAGTACTCAGAGGTCCCACTCTGCCAGGCTGCTCTCCAGCCACATGCAGCTACAGTGGGTTATTGTGGCTAAAGTGTAGGACCCTGCGATTGGCCCTCTTAAACCTCATCCCGTTGGCCTCTGCCCATTGACCTAGCCTGTCCAGATGTCTCTGCAGCATCTTCCTACCCTTCAGCAGATCAACACTGCCCCCCAACCTGATTTTATTCATGAATTTACTGAAGGTACTAAGGTCTCCTAATCCAGATCATCAATAAAGATGTTGAAAGCTTGTAAGCAGGACATAAAAGATAACAGTTAAGGCAAAACAGACTCAAGATCATTTCAAGGCATTTACTCAGCATCTCATCCATAGTCACTATCCGATAGTTTAGGGACTGGTGGAAAAAGAACCCAAAACCAAAACAAAACCCCCTAGAACTTGAAAAACATTGAAGTAACTTATGTTTGGTTTGAGTTTCTTCCAGAAGGAAACAACAAAAACCTTCAGGCCTTCTAGTTTATAGAATATTCAAAGAGTCAGGAATGTAGCTAGGAAGCAAAGCCATATCATGCTTGTAATTGAGACAAAAATTAAGATGCTCGTGTCCACAACTTAGATGCTGCTGTCTTCAAATAGTGTGTAGTTATTCCCTTATTCTTCAGATACTGAAACTTCTGCCAACGTGAATTAGAGACTTTACATCTCTACAATGTGTAAATGTCTTTCCTAGATACTCGTGACCCTACTGCCAGCACATTAGAGCTAAGAAGACTCTCTGTGTTACTGTACCAGTGTCACAGAGCTTTTAGTCTCCCAGCTATTTTCTGTGTATTCCATTAGCTACGCTTGAAAATTGCGGTGTGAAGAGTTGCTGATAGTCAATTACAGCCACTAACTGCAAAGACCAGCCATTCAATTCTCTCAGTCCTTTATTTCCCCACTGTAGTTATTTGATTAGGCAGAATTATTTTTAAAACAGGCTGGCAGATTACCCACAGAGTGGCATGAGATGTTAGATGCCATTTCCTGATGTTAGATACCTTGTACTGAGCTGTACCTCACCTGTGCTTCTCAAAGAAGATTTAAATACAAATGCCAGATGGAAACCCAGTTCTCTATGTCTTAACTTTCCTTGAGAGGTAAAACCTAACTTCTTAATGACTGGCAGCATTGCATCCTGGGTTCCATGCAATCCAGTTCCCCAACTCTTTCCACACTCTTCCCACTCTCTTTATGGAGAGTTCTAAGTTCCCTCAGAGTGGGAAAAAAACCAGTGCTTTTCAAGTCTGAGAAGCTCTGTGAAACTACTTTAATGACCCTACACTAGCCAGAAATCTGAACTCATGTATGGATTTTATTTTCTTTTTCAAACCAGCAGAAGAGAATCACCAGCTGCTGGAGACATAGATAAAGCTGAAGGCAATTTCTCAGAAGGCTATCCCTTATTTCTGTTGCTTTCAGAAGTCTGTTCCTGTCTGAAATTCAAACACATTACTGTGTATGAGACTCACCAGCAAGACTAAGGTTCTTAAGTCATTTACTCTCAAGACAGTATTTTAGTGCTTAAAGTGGACTGAATACCTGTTAAAGCAGTGAAATCAAGCTGCAGTAACTTAGGAAATATTTAACTATGTAAGCACCCACTTTAACCTTTGCTTCAATGTTGTGAATATATTCACCAATCACTAACGATTATGAATTACTATAAACCATCTCAGCAGTGCTACTGACACTGCTGCAGTCATACTACTGTGAAAATGAGTTCAAAATCATAACAAGCATTACCAGGATTAAGTTCTGAATTATCCTGGCTTGTATCAGGAATAGTGTGGCCAGCAGGACTAGGAACATAACTCGCGCCCGGTACTGGGCACTGGTGAGGCCTCCCCTCAAGTACTGGGGGCAATGCTGGGCTCCTTGCTTCAAGAAAGAGATTGAGGGACTGGAGCAGGTCCAGAGGAGCAACGAGGCTAGGGAAGGGACTGAAGAGAAAGTGTGATGTGGAGAGCCTGAGGTAGCTGGAGTTGTTTAGCCTGGAGGAGACACAGGGGGAACTTTCTCCCTCTCTACAACTCCCTGAAGGGAGGTTGTAGTCAGGTTGGGGTCAGGCTCTTCTCCCAGGCAACTACTGACAGGACAAGAGGGCAGGGCCTGAAGGTTAGCTTGTATGTTAGGAATCCTTTCCTCACAGCAAGGGTGATCAGACCCTGTAATGGACTGCCCAGGGCAGTGGTGGAGTCCCCATCCCTGGAGGTGTTTAGGTTGATGACCTTAGAGGTCTTTTCTAGCCTCAATTATTCTGTGATTCTGCGATTATCTGTAAGCTTACAGACTTCTGAAGAGGTCTTACTGTAAGAAAAACTCTCTCTTACCTGTTTGAAATTTGTTACTGCTTTTATAACTGGAGAAGCCGTCACTAAAAAAATGTCTTCTGATGGGAATTCCACAGCCAGCTTGTAAAGAAACAGAAATCACGGTAAGTGAATACAGCCATCAGTAGGTTTTACTTTATGATGATACACTTATTGGTGAAAAGTAATAATTTTAGCTATTTGGTTAGTTTAGACATTATTTTAGTCCTGTAGAATCCTACTGGATAAACACTGCTTCAAGATTATGGAAGGATAATGACTGAAATGAACATAATTTGGAGACCTAACATTTAATTTTAAGTCATTCAGACACAAATATGTCTTCAAGAAGTGCAGCCATGGTATAACTGACTACCCAACAGCCTCTTGTCACAGTATGCTTTAGCCTTTAGGCCAACTGTAGGACCAGCCTTTGATCGTGTGATTTCTGGAGAGCCCTATGTGCTGGACACATTTTTTTTTAATTGACTAATTGGTTGCAGCTTTTGTTTTGGCAGAGGAAATGCTGATTCCTATTGCCTGTTTTAAGTGTATTTAGTAAATTGATAAATGGGTTATCAGCTACTGAGTAATAGAAGACTTTTCCAGGCTCCAAGCCAGTGTGAGGTGCTCCTGTTTTACATGTGCATGAACTCTACCAAGTACAAAGCACTCAACTGTGAGGTACAGACAAAACCCAGGATTCCATGGCAGCAGTATTCTATAGGATGAGTAACTGTATAAGCTGCCAAGAAGTATATTTCATGTTGTACATAAGCAACTGAGCTATAAATGGAGAAGCAGGTAGTCCTACACCTCAAATGGGAGCAACATAACATTGTAATGTGAAGGTGAGACTGACAAAACCTTGTTGCTCATTTAAAGGAGATGCACATGTTCCGCTGTTAATCAAGACTCAAGTACAACTGGCAAATACAAATGAATTTCACAAGGTTATGAAAAACTTAATGTAATCCACTCTTTACAGCATGAATCCCTAGCATTTATTTCACATGTACTGTAGTTGTATACATGCACTGACAGACAACTGGAAGAAAGGTTAGCAAGTAACACACTACGGTCCAGCAGTTGCTCCCAGTTGTATTGACTAAGCCCAAGAAAAACTGCTGGGAAGCACACAATCATGCTCAGTACCTTCATTATGACAGACAGTGGGACTGAGCACACCCTCAGTAAGTTTACAGATAATACCAAGCTGGGTCATCCAGTCAATTTATTAGAGGAACAGGATGCCACAAAGAGAGACCCCAAAAGGCTTGAGGAGCTGGCTCATATGAACCTCACAAAGTTCAACAAGACCAAGCCCAACACCTAGATTGGGGATATCAGTAGTATCAGTACAGACTAGGGGACTGAGAACTGCCCTGTGGAGAACCTAGTGGTGATGCTGGCCAATGAAAAATTAGGTAAGGGTTGTCAGCATGTTTGCAGCCCATAAGGTGACTTATAACTTGGACTGCATGACAGGAAGTGTAGACAGCAGGTCGAGGAACCCCACTTAAGAGTGCTGACTGCATCCAGCTTTGGGGCCCCTAGCAAAAGGCAGACATCAACCTGTTAAAGTAGGTCTAAAGTAGGGCCATGGTCAATGGTCAGGAGGCTGGAACACCTCTCCTATGAGGACAGGCTGAGAGAGTAGAGACTGTTTAGCTTGGAGAAAAGAAAGCTCTCGGAGGTGCAGCACTTCAATACATAAAGGGGGCATATAAGGAAAACAGAGAGAGACTTTTTACTAGGGCTTGCAGCAATGGGACCAGGGGTATGAGATTTAAACTGTTAAACAAAAAGTAGATTCATATTAGATATAAGAAATTATTTACTATGATGGTGGGAAGACCCTGGAACAGGGTGCCCAGAGAAGTTACAGATGTCTCTTCCCTGAAACCATTTGTTCAAGGCCAAGTGAATGTTCAAGGCCAGGTGCTTTAAGCAACCTGATCTACTAGATGTTTCTGACTATGGTAGGTGAGGTTGCAACTAGATGATCTTTAATGGTCCCTTCCAACACAAACTGTTCTGTGGTTCATTAGATACATACTGCAATCCAAAATGTTAAGACTTAACATCATATACTTTCCATCACATACACAGACCTAAATCCTCACCCCTGCCCTTTTACTAAGATTTAGTGTTTGTCTGAAAAGTTCAGTCTACATAATATCCTCAAGAGCAAGTTTAGGAAGTGTGGGATTGCAGAATAGATCATGAGATTAGGAGCTGGATACATAATAGAGCCCAAAGAGTGGTGATCAGTAATGCAGAGTATAGGTGGAAATCTGTAACCAGTGGTATCCCCCATGGATCAGTGCTGGGTCCAGTCCTGTTCAATATCTTTATCAATGACCTCGATGATGGGATACGATACAGTGACTCCTCACCAAGTTTGCTGACGATACTAAACCGAGATGTCTGGCCAATTCACCTGATGGCTGAGCTGCCATTCAGGAAGATTTGGACAGACTGGTGAGTTGGGTATAGAGAAATGTAATGAGGTTCAACAAGAACAAGTGTATTACCTGGGAAGGGGTAATGAGATGCACCAATACAGGCTGGGAGGCAATCTGGTAGAGAGCACCTTCACTGAGAAGGACTTTGGAGTCCTGCTGGACAACAAGTTACCCATGGAACAACAATGTGCTCTTGTGGCCAAGAAGATAAATGGAATCCTGGGATGGATTGAGTGTGTCTAGCAGATTGAGGGAGGTTCTCCTCCTCCTCTACTCTGCCATAGTGAATCAGGAATACTGTGTACAGTTCTGAGCAATGCAGTTCAAGAGGGACAGAGATTTGATTGTGAGAGTTCAGCGGAGGACTATGAGGATGATTAGAGGACTGGAGTACCTGCTTTAAGAGGAGAGACTGAGAGACCTGGGACTTTTTAGTCTGGAGAGAAGACTATAAGGGGACTTAATCACTGTCTCTAAATCCATGAAGGGAGGATGTCAAGAAGAAAGAGACAATCTCTTTTCATTTGCACCCTGTGATAGGACAAGGGGCAATGGGTGTAAGTTGGAGCACAAGAAACTCCACCTCCACATGAGGAGGTGGAGGTTACAGAGCACTGGAATGGGCTGCCCAGGGAGGTTGTGGAGTCTCCTTCTCTGGAGACTTTTGAGACCCACCTGGATGTGTCCCTGTGTGTCCTGCTCTAGGTTCTATGGTCCTGCTTGAGCAGGGAAGTTGGACTCTGTGACCCCTGGAGGTCTCTTCCAACCCTTAACGATCTGTGTATCTGTGTATCAAGGTAATTGTATTTATTTACCTTTACTACAATTAGTAATTAGCCAGATAGAATATTAGGTTTATCCATGCATATGGAAATGTGTTAGGTCATCCCCACTCAGGATGAAATGACACAATATAGGTATGAAAGGCAGAAATTCCATGAGATACAAAACATTCTGTGACAGAGAAATCTAACTTAAGCTTTAAAGGAAAATTCAGCTTGTAAGACCTGTTGGGAGGATATTTCTCAGTGCACTCAAAGAATAACTAACATGATGTGAATTGTTTTGAAATAGACCCGATGTCATTGTTCCCAGGGAGCTGTCTGAAAAGTCTGAACTACAAGAGAGCATATAAATATACTTGAAATTATGATGGGCAAGTTGCTAATTGCCACTGTGTTCCACAGGATTGTAGTTCCTCAAAATCAGGACTGAGAAAAATTGTATCTAATCTTTCTCTTTTACTTAAGGCATGCTCCTAGCAATGGGCGTACCACATGGAAATCCTTCCAGTACACACAGTGGCACTGTCTTGCTGAATTAAAATATAGGCTAGAATCATACAAACATCATGGCTGGAAAGGACCTCCAGGATCAAGACCAAAATTCATCCCAACATCTCCCTAACCCCTAGGCCATGACCTCAAGTGCTCTAGCTACTCGTTTTTTTAATACCACTAATATTCACTACTACTGTGCTTCCTGCAGTAGCAGGAGGTGGGGAAAAAGGGGCGTCTCTGGCATCAGACAACAACGTCTGACTTGGGTCTTCCAGGGGGGAGAAAACCAAATGGTAAGGGAAAGGAAGGAGTGTAAGAAGAGAGGTGTGAAATACAGCACTAAGTGGCACTTTCTGTGAGCCTGGGAAGAAAACAAATCAAACTCTGTGGTACCAGCACAGCTGACAGCATTTTCAACCAGTACATTTTAGTCCGTTTTATAGGAATCTTAAAGATTACAGACATCCAATATAGAGTGGGAGTAACTATATCATGAAACAGCACTATAGCACAGATACTACATTAATCCCACAGAAACACAGTTCCTGGGAATACTAAACGTTGACCCAAATCTTATTCTCGCAAGCATATACAGATACACAAGAGCCTTAATTACATGAATATCTTAATTAACTTTTAATGGACTGCTCACACTAATACAGCATCTAAGCATCTGTATTACCAGAGCTTACATATTACATTAGTTATGAATAAAAGGAAAAAAAAAATCTCAAACTAATACACGGTAGAAAAAAATAAATGCCATTAAGAGGGGGACCAGTCACAATACTTTTTGTCATGTAGTCTGCATGTACTTATACACTATGCCAGACACAGAACATCACTTCCGTGTCACACAATAGATTCATCTGAAACACATTGCTCTGCAGTTTTAGCAGATATTCTTCACTGCCCTAATACCCACATTATAGGTGGAAAATCACGTCCAGTTACTGTTTCTTTAGAAACCATAGAATCACAGAATCATAGAATCATCTAGGTTGGAAAAGACCTTTAAAAGTGAGTCCAACCATTAACTTAACTGAACCAAGCCCATCATAAACACCGGGCGCTGCCCTCGGCCGCGCGGGCCCGCGTCGCCTGTCGCCCAGCCGTCCCGCCTCAAGGGACCCACGACCGTCGGCCGCACCCGCTAAAGTTACGAACTCGCCTCCGAGAGCACCGCAGGCCCCAGCGCCCCAGCTTCTCCGGCTAAAGCGACCCCTCCCACCCCCGCTACAGCAGCGAGAGCGAGGAGAGCGTATCGAAGCCCCCGGCTACAACCTAGCGACCGCCCGCACTCCCGCCTTCCAGACAGCCGCACGTCCCGGCAGGGCCTCGGGCCCCACCGCTCTCCTCCCGTGCCACGCGCATGCGCGACATTGAGACAGGAGCTAGCGGGGTGGGTGTCAGCTGTTACCTTCTCGGCGCAGGTGACCCCCGATATCCCTCCGCCCACCACCGCGAATCGGTAACGTAACGCTCCCGCCGCGGCCGCCATTTTCCCGTCGGGACGGGGGCGGGGTGCCGGGAGTTGTCAGAGCCGCGGCTTCGCCAGCACGGTGACGTCCACCTACGGCGCGCCAGAGCACCCAAACTTCCTCGCACGGCGGCGAGTCCTGTCTGCGGGAGGTGTGGAGGGGTGTCACCGATGTCTCTGCCGCTCCGAACCCCGCCCCTTCGGTCTTTAAGAGGAAATCAGGAAAAAGAAACAGGGAAACGCGGGAGAGTGCCCTTTCCCAACCCTCCGGCTTGGGAACAATAAACGTGTGGTTTAGAGTGCAGAGTAAGGGTGAACATGGAGCTGGTGTTGCTCAGATGCTCCTTCAGGGCTCCCCTCACAAGCTGAGACCCTACAACAGCACCTGGCCAACTCTTGTAACCTAAAATAATCCATTAAGGCTGTAGTAACTCAAGGTGTATCTAGTGGAGGTTGAACTGGACAGTTAATGGAAACTTAATCCTCCCTAAACAGAAGAAGAAATGGTTGGCTGCCTACAAGCCAGGGCACCCCAGCAATTAAGCCTCCAAGAAGATCACAGAATCCTAGAATGGCTTAGGTTGGAAGGGACTCAGAGATCATCTTATCCAGCATCCCTGCCATGAGCAGAGATGCCTCTTGACTAGACCAGGGAGCTAAAAGCCTCCTCCAGCCTGGCCTTGAATATCTCCAAGGAGGGGGCTTCCACATCCTCTCTGGGTAACCTATTCCAGCCACCCTTGTACTGAAGAATTTCTTCCTAAGTTCCAATCTAAACCTATTCTCCTTCAGTTTAAAGCCATTTCCCCATGTCCTATCACTGACACTCTTGTAGAAAGTCCCTCTCCAGCTTTCCTGTAGTTTCCCTTCAAATACTGGAAGGCCACTATAAGATCACCCCAAAGCCTTCTCTCCTCTAGGCTGAACAATCCCGGCTCCCTCAGCCTGTCCTCATAGCAGAGGTGCTCCAGCCTGTGGATCGTCCCTGTGGCCTCCTCTGGATTCATTCCAACAGATTTATGCCCTCTTATGGTATGGCCTAACAACTTCAGCTGCCAGTTCCTTTAAGACCTGTGGATTTATTACATCAGGTCTCATGGATTTGTGCACCTTCAGATCCTCTAGGTGTTCCTGGACCTGATCTGCTTCTATCCGAGGTGGTCGCTCACTCTCCTAGACGCTCTATGACTTGAATGGTGTGGATCAGGTGAGTACTTCAGCCTTCTCCATGTCCTCAGTAGCCAGGTCATTTGTAAATCAAGAGGCTGACAATGAGATAACTCAAGGTCTATGTGTCCCCTAGTTGAACTATTCTCATTATACCCTCATTATAACACTGAAAATCACCCCCACATGTCAAATAGCCCCTGACCCAGGAAAAGCCCCTCTCTCCTGAGCATGTGTAGTATGAAGTAGGTGCACTGTCACTTCAATTCAAAGTGAGGAATTATTTAGCCAGTTACCTCTAGGACTGAAGGTGTAATCACCAGGAGAAAACTTGATAAATGATTAATATATTCATTATGATAATTTGGACTGTATAAATGAACGACTGCTTTCACATTTTGGGGAGCTAACATTGTGGGTGATCACTTAGCTCCTAGTTTTGAGCAAACCTGTGTTAAAGAAATACCTTGGCTCTGGGTGTGGACGGGCTGTTAGTGCGCCAGGCAAAAGAACCCAGTTTTAAGGATAGCAGCCCTGCTGGATGTCTGTTGCTGTTCATGAAGGACATAGCATGCAGTGGTTCTGTGGTGACTAACCCTCAGTCTGCTGCAGTCATTGGAGCAAGCAACTTTGCTGCCTCTCATCTTTGCTTTTGAAACTTGCATGAAGAGTGTGATGCTGTCACAGGAGAAGCCTGTAAGGATGTAAATTGACGTGTCATAAACTGCCCTGCAGTGCATGTAGTTTATTATTAGACATTAGGAAAAAGTTCTTTCCTGAGAGGGTGGTAAGATGCTGGAAGGTTGCCCAAGGAAGCTGTGGCTGCCCTATCCCTGGAAGTGTTGAAGGGCAGGTTGGCTGGGACCCTGAGTAACCTGATTTAGTGAAGGTGTCCCTGCCTATGCAGGAGGGTTGGAACTAGGGGATCTCTAAGGCCCTTTCCAACCCCAGCCATTCTATGATTTTGAGGTGCTCACAATAAGCTGAAGCTTTTGTGATCTGGCTTACCTTAGTGTTTTCAGCATATTAGTAAGCATGATTTTCATTCTAAAATTGACCTGTAATGCTTTTATTTTTTTCCTCTTGGAGGAATGCATAAGTTAGAAAACTACTAATTGCATGCACAACAGAAAATGATGCTATTTTAGTGCCAATGCTTTGTCAGACACTTGTTGCTGTCAGGGCATGGACTTCAAAACAATCACTTCCTGATGGCAATTATTTATAGATACCTTCATTTTGCCTTTTTATTGTTCTTTTTTTAAGACATAATTTTACAGACCAGACAACTGCTCTCCATTTTGGTACTAAACTATATTCTGTTCTGTGAACACATACCATTCCACTGTAAATTACCCGAGTAAATGACCTGTCCTAAACAGTGCAAGAAATTACAGAATCATAGAATTATTTAGGCTGGAAAAGATGTCTGGGATCATCTAGCTCAGCCTATGATCTAATAATATCACCACATCAGCTAGACCGTGGGACTAAGTGCCATAACCAGTCTGTACTTAAACACCTCCAGAGATGGGGACTCCATCACTGTCCTGGGCAGTCCATTCCAGTGTCTTATCACCCTTTCCATGAGGAAGGGCTTCCTAACATCCAATGTGACCCTTCTCTGGTGCAGCTTCAGGCCCAGCCCTCTCATCCTGTCACTAATTGCCTGGGAAAAGAGACTGACCCCCACCTGACTGCAACCTTGTCATGATCCAGTTTTGAAACAGGTCCACGGGAGGTTCAGTCATAAGAAGATATCATTGGACATACAGGATGATGCAAACGTGCTCAAGAAATATGCTTTGATAAATTGAGGCAGAGCCAAACTGAGCAAAATATACTGAGATAGGTTTATTTAACAGTAGTGTATAAGAAAGGAGAGAAAAAGATAGGAAAGAAGAGAAGGAAAAACGGAGACAAGAGATTGGTAAGAAAGGTTAGAGTTAGATTACCACTGTAGGAATTTTGTGTTCGTTGCCTCTTTGCTCCTGTTCGGGCATCCCCGAGTGGCTGTTTTCATGACATCTCATGAGTTCCTTGAGTGCGATGGTGAAGGATCAGTAGGGCAAACTTTATCCTCCTCTGTGTTCCCCCTCTCTCACTCCTCTTTTGGAAAGGCAGAGAGATAAGGTCCAGATGGTCCAGACAGGGTGTCTGTGTACCATCGTGGGGGTCAGAAAGTTCAGTAAGATACTCTCTTTGATCAGCTACAAGCTGTATATTTCTCCAGACATCTTCTGCTAGAAGAAATCAAATGCTAATTTCTGGTATTGTCATCTTTGGAGAGGAAGCCAAATGCTAATTTCTGACATTGCTTCTCTGGGACATGTTGAGAGATGTTAAGACAAAGAAAGTTCTTCCTGGTGGTCAGAGGGAGAAGTCCCCCCTGAGCCTTCTTTTCTCCAGGCTAAACAACCCCAGCAACCTCAGCCTCTCCTCGTCAGACTTTCCCTCCAGTCCCTTCCCAAGACTTCTTGCTCCTCTGGACCTGCTCCAGCCCCTCCATCTCTTTCTTAAAGTGAGGGGCCACTCACTCCTCAAGCAGATGAAAAAACTATTCAGACAGCCAGAACAGAGGGAGGCAAGAGGTCCCTAATCTACCAATTGAATAATAAAGATAAAATGAAACTCACATATTTACTTGATCAGACTTAGGAAGATTATCTAAGCAGTGATAAAGCTCTAAACCAGCACAAAACGTTTGACATGCTGAGTAGCATTAAAGATTCCAAGAATAAAGATTGGCAGTACTTGTTTCTCATAAAGGCAGAAGGTGCAATGTTATCATTGCAATTAATCAGAAAGGGTTTTAAAACTGCAGACTTGCTTCTGGAAAAACACTCAAGTGTTTTGGCACCAAGATGTCTTGGTTTGTTGTGGTTCCAATAGGAAAAACACTCAGACTCTGTTAAGCGTAACTTAAAATTATGTTTATTGCAGATAACACTATAACAAAAAAGATGATACATAGATAATCTCACATTCCTCTGGAGGCTGGGAACCCCAAGTTGTGCAGCACTGAGTCTCCAGTAAGGCACACCATACAGGCCTTGGTAGTTGAAAGTTTATCCAGCACTGTGAGGTTTCGCTGCACTGTTAGATAAAGGCAAGGCCACGCAGCTGGTGAAATCACCAGCACTGATTGGGAACTGAGAACAGAGTCCTCTTCACAATTAGCTGGATAAGTCTGTCCTGTGGCCAAGGGCTGTGTGCAGCACCACACAGCACAGTACAGGCTTGAACAACTCAGGTCACTGTTTTCTGGATCACTAACTCCTCGATGTACAATGATCTTCCGGTTCAGATGGACTAACTTCTCCCCCTTGATCCACATCCAGTTGACCTGTGTTTCTGATACTGTGAGTTGTAGGTTACATCATTCCCTTTTTTACTACTAGACAGAATATCTTACAAAAACCAGTTAGTAAAATTAATAACACAAGGAGAAAATACATAAATAGTGACTGTGAGAATAAAGGCGTGATAGCAGTCATCTTGGAGCTAGGATCATCAGGAATGTCCTGTCATCACATTCCACCACTAATACCATATGTCCTAAAACATGGCGGTGCAAATTTCACAGAGCAGTCCAGTTGTGGGATGTAACTGATGAAGCAGAGCTGTAGTGCTGCTGGCAAATAGAGATGTACAACACTTCACATTTGCTGCATGAACTGGGTGCAGAGATCAAGAAGTTTGTGAGGCTCCACACAGTGCTTCTGCATGAAATAAAAGAAAGAATGTTTATACGCATAGTATAAGTTCAGACATGTAATGAGGAATGAATGTATTATTGGTCTTTTAAGATTAAGTATATGACTCCTACTCCATTTTTCCCATCTACAGGAATCAGTTTCACTTGAAGAGTCTACTGTTTGCACTTGGTTCTTGAGAAGTTGTTGGCCCTTGTCAGTATCCTGGACTGAGCCTCATAGTGCTGATGTCCCAGCAGAAGACAATGGGATAGAAGGTACAGCCTTGGAAGCATGCTTTGGTAGGTGAACTGTAACCTGTAGTCATACTGTTGGCTAGCTATGGAGACAGAGAGGGGAACTGTGCATGCAACTGTGATTTTAGTAAGGCAGTCACAGAATCACAGAAAGTTAGGGGCTGGAAGGGACCTTGAAAGATCATCTAGTCCAACAACCCTGCCCTGCCAGAGCAGGATCACCTAGATTCAGTCACACAGGGCTGCATCCAAGTGGATTTTGAATGTTTCCAGAGCAGGAGATTCCAGTACCAAAGTGGCCAGCCTGTTCCAGGGCTCTGACATCCTCAAAGTAAAAAAGTTGTTCTTATGTATATGTGAAACTCCTCTACTCCAGCTTTTACACACTGCCCCTTGTCCTATCATTGGACATAACTGAGAAGAGCCTGACACTATCCTTACACCCACCCTTTATGTATTTATAAGCATTAATAATCACTTCTCATTCTCCTCTAAGCTGAAAAATCACAGAATCAAAGAACATGAGGGATTGAAAGGGACCTTGAAAGATCATCTAGTCCTATCGGAGTGAACAGCCTGTACAGCTTTGATCTTATTGAAAGAAAACTCTGTCCCTGAGCAAGAACACTAACAAGATAGTGGGGCAAAGAGCTGCATAAGAATGCATTGTTTTGATATATGACTTGCTTTCTCTCTGAGACTTTTTTTACTTTTCTTACCTTTTCCCAAACACTGTAACCAGTAAGTCTAAGGAATAAAAGTTAGGTAATGCTGTTGTAACCAATAACATGAAGCCAAGTGTAGCTGTAGGGATAATAGAGTGTATAAAAGGGTATAGAATAGTTTAATAAACGAATTTAGCTTTGTAAAGAACTATTTCACTTTGTTCTCGCCTGTCTCCATTGCAGAGTCTGTGCCAGTTAATTGCCACAAAAGGTGACCCTGACGTGATAGGGTCTGTATTCCCACAGACAATAGAGTGGCCAGTGGCAAGCCCAGCTAAGCTGAAGATATTTGCAGTGGACCAGAGACCTTCTATGTCCAGACAAAATTAATAGATTAATGCCTTGGATTTGAGGTGAGCAGCTGGGGACTTATTATTAATAATGTGTCAGCATATGGCTAAAGAAGAAAGCTCTATCTGAGACATTTTAGTGTATATCCTTAGATCACAAGGGATTCTTTATCATGTTCAAAAAATTCACATGCTACTTGTCTGGCTGCGCAAAAATGAAATTTCCTGTACAGCTGGCAAAGCTTTGGAGTTATGAACATGGGAGATGAGAAGACAAACCCTGATTGACGCTACTACACGTGATGCTACAGCTCAGTCTCTGCTCACTACTTGGTGCTTGATTAGAGACATGCTTGAAAAGTTAAAGATTGATCATAAAACTATTGCTGCTGCCATAGTGGCTACCTCCTCCTCAGACATAAAGGAGAATATTCAAACCTCTGAGGCACCACAACCATTGGCATTGCCACAGAATCCTAAACCATCTCAGACACCTGCAGGCAATCCTTTTTTGCTTGACATACTGACCCCCGCTGGCCCGATTCTGTCGCCACCTTGCCCTTCTGCTATGCCAGGTCTTGAGATGCTGTTTCCAGATCCTACTGCGTCTGCTTGGAATCCCTTGAATACATGGGCAAAAATACATGAGTAAGCTGAATTAGAGGGAGAGTCGACTAGCATTTTCCCTGTTCTTCACAATGCACAGGGTAAACTTCATTATGAGCCTATTTTGTGGGCTTTTTTACAATGTCTCAGAAAAACTGGCACCGATCATGGTTTTTATGCCCCTTCTATGCAAAATCTTCTAAAAACTGTATTTGCAGAGGACCTGATGCCTTATGGCATTACTTCTGTTATCGGGACTGTTGTAACTTCTATGCAAATTGCATGCTTTGATGCTGCTTGGCATCGTGCCTGCTAAGCTGCCACAGTCGCTGATGCCCAGCACAACCAAGGGTTGTGTCTGTTTAACATCACGCTTGATCATTTAATGGGTTTGGGACGGCATACTGATCCTGCCGTCCAAGCAGGCTGGCACAGGGAAGTTCAACACCAAAGCAAAGACCTTGCAGTACAAGCTTTAAATGCAGCCGCTGACAGAAGAAAAAAGCGGTGCATTGCAATCACTGATCAAAGAGCAACTGCAACAGGTCCATGTTGTCCCTAGCAATAGCCCATGGAATACCCCTGGTTTTGTAATTCGGAAAAAGAATAGAGCCTGGTGAAAAGTTAATGAAGTTATAGAAGATATGGGACCACTGCAACTGGGAATTCCATCCCCGATTATGATTCCACGCAGCTGGGACATGATTATCTTAAAAGATTGCTTTTTTACAATACCTTTAGAATCACAGAATCATAGAATCATAGAATCATAGCGGTTGGAAGGGACCTCGAAAGATCATCTAGTTCAACCCCCCTGCCAGAGCAGAGTCACCTAGAGTGCATCACACAGGAAGGCATCCAGGCGGGTGTTGCAGGATGGCTTCATGAAAAGGGACATGATCTGTCAGAATTGGTACCGAGAGCATGAATCCCATAAAGTCTTG
>JAOXOE010011882.1:0-24168 GCA_028565055.1 Phoeniculus purpureus
GTTCTAAGTCCAGAACTGGATGCAGGATTCGAGATGGGGGTCTCACAAGAGCAGAGTGAACCACCAGCAGCGTCACAGCCATGCAAAGCCACCTCCGACAACCATCATCATCTTGAGCTCTGGATAATTTAAGGCTCTGCACCAGCCCAGCCCAGCCCAGCCCAGGGACTGCTCAGAGAGCAAGGTGAAGAACAGGAAGTGCTTCCCGCAAAGAAAGAGTAAATAAAACGGCATGTCCTGCTGTCTCGGTAAAAGAAAGAGACTAGAAAAACCTTTCTGGTTCCACAGGGACAAGAAAATGTCCTTTTTTCACTAAACCACAAAAAAGGAAAAGACGAAAAGCATCACCACGCAATGCCCAAGGTCAGCAGGAGCCGCTCAGCAAAGCTTTGCTGAACACCCTCATTCAACGGGGGGTTAGACCCACTCAAACTGTCTCTGTACAACCAGTTGACTCAGTGCCGTACCTCAGAGCCACAGTGGGGTTCCCCCCTGTTTTGGCTGCTTCTGGGCTCAGCACAGTTTGCTTTACAGGTGGTAGAGGCAATTCCACCACGGTTAACCCTCCTCCCAGCCCACCACGTGTACACAGGTCACCCTGCACCCTCACAACTGCAAAGGAGGGGAGGACAACTCCAAGGATCAGCAGCACCAGATCCACCGGAGACTCAGGCAACTCCCACGGGTGCAGATGCTTCAGTGGAAGTTCTTGAATCTGTCTAAATTAGCCTGGAAATCTCATTATTCCTCAGCTCTGCTCTTATGAGCTTTGCAGAGCTTCCTGCTGGGCTGGGAATACCACAGGGCTGGGCTCCCAGGGTGCTCGGGGGTCTGCAGCTGGAGGTTTGAGGGCCAACTCAAGCAGAACAGGTTGGGTTGGCCAACGGAGCAGCAGCTACATCCTGCATCCTGTGCCTCATCCCTATAGAAAACCTCATAGCTGCTCTGCGTTGCTCCCAGCACCTTCCAGACCAGACTGGACTCTGCAGACAAGCTGAAGCAGCAACTACAGGGCTGCTTTCAACCTTTGACCATTGGCCATCCCACTCAATTGGACAAAACAGGAGGCTTTTTGGCCAAGAAAGACAGTCCCAAGAAGCAAAGTGGTGCCAGGAGGTGCCACAGCAAGGAGACCCATGAGCAACAACTCCAGCTGGGCTTCGCTGCCGCGGACAAGGTGTGGTAGAGGCACCCATGGAGACAGCAAAGAGCCATCCTGGCCAGGTTCAAAGGGGGCAGCTGGAGGAAGAAGTGTTTTCAGCCCTTCCAGGTCATGGACAAAGGTTGGGGATAACACACCAGGCTGCCAGAGCCATCCCCATATCCCAGGGGAGAAGCATTTTCTCCCTAAACCTGCTGCTCCCATCTGGCTCCTGCACTTGTGCAGCAGTTCAGTGAGAGGAGCAAGTTCACAGCCATGAGCTGCTCCTGGGATCCCTCCCTGCAACCCCTCCTTTGGGAGCAGCTCTTCGGTCCCGGTTAAACGAAGCAATCTGGGGCTGGTGGACCCGAGGGGAATGAGCCTGAGGAGGTTTTTGCACCCCCCACACATAGGACAAAAGATTTCTCCCCCCAGCAGTGGCCTGTGCATGGCATTAGCTGCAGCTACAAGGCAAACATCCCCTTCCTCCACACATCTGCTCCGTCCATAATCCTCCCTGTCCCTCCCCTTAATGGGAAAGCAGCCAGGAAAGTGAATCAAAACCCTAATTATATCCCAGTAGCTCCCCAGTGCCCTGGTGATCTGCTGTGACTTTATTGATGCGGCTGCAGCATTGAAACGAGGAGGAAAAGGCCAAGGCTGGGCTTGCTCCCAAAAACCCACCCTTTCTCCCCAGCCACAGCACCACAACGGGTGGAAATCCCGTGCGAGCTCAGGGTGCTGCCAGGACACGCCGAAAGGGCTCCCACATCCCCTCTCCCCAGGGATCCTGGCACCCACATGAAAGGAAAACCTTCAGGTACCACCGGATGAGGACCCAGAGCGGTGACAGCAGTGGGCTGAGCCACAGAGTAGCCCACGGCCTCACTGTGGGTGCCCAGGGCACCGTTTGGCCATAAAAGCATGGGAGAGCCACAGCATGGGGTGTGCAGGAGCAGGGACCCCCAGGATCAGACCCCATAGAGAGGTGTGTGATGGTGATGAAGCACATCAGGAAGACATGGGGAACCCACCCCCCTGCCCTCCCTGGTAGGTGGGAGCCATCCCAGCTTTCCCCAGTCCTCCCTCCTGGGACCTGCCGTCTCTTGGAAGAGGCACTGGAAGGGCTGGGTGGCAGCTGAGTTAATGTGCCCAAACAAACCAGCTCCTGCATCTGTGGGAAGGAGGCGAAGGGTAACGTGAAATTGATTTACCTACAGCCACTCTAACTCACCGCGAGGCTGCCTGGCCCCTTCATCCTGCAGCCAGACTCACAGGGGAGAGCCTCTTCCACAACTCTGGGGGCAACATTAAAAGGTCTTTCAGAATCCCTACAAACAAAAGCACGTCGACACGCTGTCACCTGCTCTGGTATGAAGGACAAAGTGGCATTTGGGCAGCTGTTCCTTCCCCTACCTGCAGCCCACGAGCCAGATCCATAACAAAAACTGCCTGGGAAGTCTCGTTTTTCACCAGAATTACCTCAAAAACAGCAGTGGGGACAAAAGGTGGAGGACTTCTGCAACCCCCACCACCACCGGCCCTGAGTTCAGCAACCCTGAGAAAAGCTGTTTACAAAACCTCGCTGAAGAGCTCGGCTGGTCTCCACGCAAACTCTAACCTGACAATGTCCCTTTGAGAGGCTCCAGCCCCGATGAATAATGCATGGCCGGGATAAACTGGGAATATAATATTCACCAACGCTCGCCCTGTGACTGAGAGGCCAGGGCTGCCAATCAGTCATTTATTAACCCCAAACTGTGCTGCTGCTTGAACAGAGCTCACACCTCAGCTTTTGGCCCCAAAGACATCGGCACAAAGTCTGGTTTTGAGGGCGGCGAGAGCTTGCTGAGAGCTGGCTGGGATCCCCCGTCTCCCATCTCACCTCTCCGTGAACTCTGTGACATGCTGATGGAGGACCCTCACCACCACTAAGCATCACAGAATGGTTTAGTTTGGAAAAGACCTTTAAGCTCGTCAAGTCCAACCATTAACCCCGCTGTCCCAAGGCCACCACTAAACCCTGCCCCTGAGCTCCAGATCGCCACAACTGTGAAACACATCCAGGGATGGTGACTCAACTCCCTCCCTGGGCAACCTGTTCTGAAGCCTGACAACCCTTTCCATGAAGAAGTTCTTCCTAATGTCCAACCTGGTGCAACTTGAGGCTGTTTCCTCTTGTCCTATCACTTGTTCCCTGTGAGAAGGGACCAACCCCCTCCTCTCTACATCCTCCCTTCAGGCAGCTGTAGACAGCAGCATGTTCTCCTCTCAGCCTCCTCTTCTCCAGACTACCCAGACCCAGCTCCCTCAGCTACTCTTCACAAGATTTCTTCTCCAAACCTTTCTCCAACCTTGCTGCCCTTCTCTGGACCCTCTCCAGCACCTCAATGTCCTTCTTGTATTGAGGTGCCCAAACCTGACCCCAGTGACCTCACAGTGCGCAGTACAGGGAGACAACCAAGGCTCAGAGCTGCCTCCCTCTTTCTTCCTTCTCCTCTGGGTCCACAGCCACCCCTTTTCTACTGGAAGGAGATGGGTGGTGGGAAGCCTCCAACACCCTCTCACTCTCCCATAGTTCCAGCCACTTTCTCAGGAATTCCAACACTTGGCCAGAGCCTCTTTTTGCGACACCCCCTACCCCCTCTCCTCGCCCCCCACCTCCACGGCTGGACTCCTGCCTAATTGCCTATTTATTTATCTCTGTATTTTCCCAGCTCCCCAGCGCACACACTGGTGTGGGGCAAAGCCAAAACTGGTTCTCAAAGTCAAACCCAAAAAGAAATGGGATTTCAACCCAAAATGAAATTCCCCAAAGGCCAGGAGGAAGCCAGGAAGCGGGTGGGAGTTGGGGAGGGGAGGGAAGGGCAGGAAGGGGGGACGCCGTCGGCATCGCCCACCCCTTTCGCTTTGTGCGTGCGCTCGGGGAAATTAAAAATAGCTGCGTCCACAGAGTGGCTGCGGGAGCCACAAAGAGCGTGTTTGAGCGGAGGCAGCTGCAAGCTATTTGCTGCCCCCGGTAATCAGCATCTCAGCTTGCAGAACCCCCCCCCCATCCCCTCTTCTCAGACCCTTCCTCCCCTGCCAGAAGCCATCGCTGCCTTTCTCCAACCCACATATGTCATGTCAACAATCAATGAATGCAGGATCTCCGCTGGGATTAAACAAAAAAAGAGGGGGGGAATCATAGAATCATTAGGGATTGGAAGGAACCTCAAAAGATCATCCAGTCCAATCCCCCTGCCACAGCAGGACCACCTAGATCAAGTCACACAGGAACACATCCAAGCAGGTTTTAAACATCTCCACAAACGCACTTTGAGTTTGGGAGTAGCTTTGCTGCTTCGTTGGATTCAGGTCCTCATCCTCCTCTCTGAGCTGTCACCCCTCAAAATCCCACCAGTGAGGCCAGGATACCCCAATCCCACTCAACAGAGATGGGAAGAGCCACCGAGATGCCACTTCCCCTAGGGATTCCTTTATGCAACGGGAAAACCATAGAACCATAAGGGATTGGAAGGGACCTCGAAAGATCATCCAGTCCAATCCCCCTGGCACAGCAGGATGACCTAGACCAAGTCACACAGGAACACATCCAGGTGGGTCTTAAACGTCTCCAGTGAAGGAGACTCCACAACCCCGTGGGCAGCCTGTTCCAGTGCTCTGTCACCCTCACTGGGAAGAAGTTCCTTCCCAGAATTACCCAACCCGTAGCCCAGAGCCCACTGACAATCCTCAGCTGGTGGCCCGCAGTAGGGCTGGAAGGACCATTCCCATCCCAACACAGCGGCAGGTACTGGGCTAGCAGCTCGTTTCACACCCTTGGTGCTCGTTTGGCACCAAGCAACTGTCAGACTAGCAAGAAGTGAGTTTGCTATTTTTTGGAGGTGGGTTGGTCATGTCTGAGGATCACCATGGCCATCCAGGGACTAGCAGGGAGGGTACTTGGGAGCCTAGGCTTGCAGAAAGCTGGCATCAGGCAACCATAGCTGAGCCCCTGTCTGTGGGGGCTACAGCAGAGCCCCCACTGCCCTCACCAGTGATGAAAAAAAAGGGGAATAAAAGGAAAAAGCAACTGGAGCAACTGCCTGTAGTAAACACCAGTGGCACCATCTGTCACCAGCCGCTGCAGTGCTGGGGGCTGTTCCTGGAGCACTGAGATATGTCAGACATTCACGGGGCGGTGGGATCACCGGCTGGGGCCCAGAAGGATCACACCCAGCAGTTAGCTCCGTCCTTTCACTACCAGCTCTGACTCCTTCCCTGCTAAAGGCTGTTAGAAGTGGGTTCACTTCCTGCACTAATGTTCTACAGCAGATCACGATTTCTCTTTCACCCAGAGCCTGCGGCAAGGCTGGAGGCCACGGATATGGATCCCAGGTTTCCAGAAGTCACGAAGAAGCAGCTCTCCAGCTGTTCAAGCTTCCCATAAAGGAGAGAAATGCAATTTAACCCCCAGCTCATTTCCCTCGCTGCTCCTCATACACCAACGTCTGTGCTAAGTCTCAAGAGGTGGAGGAGTAGGGGAAAAGCAGAAAGGACGGAGCCACTTGAACCTGTTCTTGTTGCTCTGCGTAAGAGCATTTCCAGCTCTGCAGCTCGTCCTGCAGAACACAATAGGGACTGTGTTGTTTCCAGGAAGGAAGCACCTGGGCCAGGTCATCAAAGCTGCTCCTGCATTAGGAGGTGGCTGGCTGCACCGACCTCTCCCAACTCCACTTTCAGCCTCTCGCTTTCTGTTAACTCCCAAACCTCCCGTCACACCGGGGACTCTCCTGCGTGGGTCCTGCAGGCACCAACCGCCCTTCCTGAGGGGTTTGGATGCGGACATCAGCGTCGTCCACCCCCACTCAGGAAGACATAAGGAGAAACAGCTGGCTTGATCCACCTCATGGCAAACTCACGCACTTCTGGGGCTCCACTGATGGTCCCTGGCCATGGCCCCAGGTGCTGGGGCCAGCCCTGGAGAAGCCCTGCCCTGTCCTCTCAGACCCCACAAAACCACCCCTCCTGCAGCTCAGCAGTTTTACCTCCCCACACACCAAACTGGAAGAGGTAGAGCAAAAGACGGTGGGTAGGGAGCAGTTCATGAAGGTACCCACAAGGTGTCTTGGGAGCAGGACCCACCTCCAGCAGCAACTTTGCCAGACACTTTGAACAGAGAGAAAAGGGAAGACACGACCAGCAGCCCACCCCGATGCCACAGTTACAACACTGGACCACCATCAACCAAGACATTAACATCAGAGAGACCATGAATGAAGACATGAGTATCTTCCCAACCCTTTAAAGGCTGCTTCATCCCAGCTCCAGACATGTCCTCTCCCTGTAGGGTTATGAGGGGTTTTTTTCCTCCCAAAAAATCAGTAGCAAAAATTAAACACAACAAATCTACCAACGTTCTCTGAGCCATCAGGAGCCACCAGCCCTCCCGCTGTCTCTACAGTCACATGGAAGTGCTTTGTCTTCTCATTCTGACTTCAGGTGTCCCTCTCCCGGACATCTCCCGGATGGCTGTTCCCCAGTTATTCCCAACATTCCCTTATTTCTACTGCATCACCTTTGAGGTACGCACCAAGCAACCCAGGTGAAACCTCCCAACCTGCCACCAAAACCAGTATTTCCCAGCTCTGCTGCCCACCACTGTCCTCCTACACCGCGACCAGAAGCTCCTGGATGGAGCCATTCCCTCCCCATTCAACTGGACAAACTGGTGAGACTGGCATGGGTGGCAAACCACCTCTGCAAGGGTTTGTTTGCCATCTCCACTGAGGTCAAACTGGAAACCAGAGGAGCTGGGAAGAGACTTCTCCTGCTGCAAGACCCAAACCTTATTAAAGACCTCGGGGTGGGGGGATGTCTGTGCTTGTCTGTGGTGCCACTGGGACCTTGCACAGCCGTCCCCCTGCAGCCTTTCTGTTCCAGCTCGCTTTAAATTTCAAACACACTTCGATCCAAGCCCAAAACATTTCTTATGCTGAACAGAAATTGAAAGTCTGGAAGGACCTGGCAAATAGAGGCACCAGCAAAACCCCCCCAGAGACAAGGGGAATGGGGGGAGGATTTGTAAAACCTGGTGCTCCCACGAAGGATGGGGCAGGGAGAGCTTGGAAACACTTAAATAGCAAAAAACCAACCCAGTGAGGACAGAGAGGCCGGGATGTTTAAGGGTCGTTTTTAATCCCTGCCAATGAATTTCCATCCTGTGCCAAGCCTGAAGTGAATGGCTTTGATGTCAAAAGGAGGTGGGGGGGAAGAAAACCACCCCACACGCACAGATTCCTGGCTTCTTAAAACAGTATCGATGACAAAGGAGGGGACCACGAGCAAAACGCGGCGCTGCTCTGCGACTGGGACAGTAGCAATGCCCCTTTCTCCCGAGCAAAAGGAATTCTGGAGGGAGGGTGACCAGGTAGTAATTAGAGGCATCTGCACAGCACCGAATCAGTGGGCAACGGACTGTCTGCCCTCCCTCTGATCCTCCACCAGCAGTCACCAGCCCTTCCACCGATCTCCTTTTACACCCATTGATCAGTCCCTCAGGTTTCCATGGCCTGGGGCTGTGCAGGGCTCCAGATGTGACCCTGCAGCCCCCACCATGGTGCCAGACCTCCCACCTCTGAGCTGGCCCCTCTTCTTCTGTTTTACACAGCCAGGCCAGGAGGCTTGGTGCTCCCCTAACCACTACCAGATGCTGCCTCGCTCCTCAGCCCACCTCGGTCCCATTAGCTCCCAGCTCCCTCCTGGCCATCGCGGGCTGGAGCAGGGATGTCCGCTCCATCGCACTGAGGTCAGTGCTGCAGCGATCGACATGAGATCCTGACCCAGGAGCGGGATTTCCACGCTGTGAGCCTAGGAAGGGTCTGGTGTGATGGGACAATCCCTTCAGCAAGGGTGCAGCTCTCACTAGAGGCAAACAACTGGCACAAATGCCAACCCAGTCTAAATCCCAGCCCAAGGGAAGTGGTAGCAGGGTAAACCGAGGCACACACACTGTCTCACAGACACAGAATGAGATGTTAGAAGCTGGGCTGGAGATCCAGAACCTCTTCTCTGAGCTGTTCTAGCCATGAGGCTGGATCTGACCCAAGCAGCACTGAGGCTGCAGGTCCTCCAGAGCAGGATGGGACCACATTCTCCATCGCTGCTCAACCCCTCCTGCTTCCCCACTGCCTCCCCTCCACGTTCCCACGCAGCAGGGCTCTATTTATAGCTGCCTTGGCCGCTAATTATAGATCTCAGCAATCAAAACAAAAGGAGGCAAACACTCCGCACTTGCCACTCACTGCTGGCTCCAGCCCCTCACCCCGGCACTGCTCTTGTGGTGGCTCCCAATCCTCAATCATGCCCTCCCGAAACAACCTAGCACCGCCAAACTGGGCTGCAGCAGCAGTACTGGTTTCACTGGGGACCACAAGTTGTTTCACCGGGGACCCTGTAGAGTGTGAGCAGCAGTCTGGGCATCTCCCCAGCTCTTGAGGGGGGTTTCACTCACTGTCCTTATCCTCTCGAGTGACTGAGCATGATCCCTCTCAGCCTGGGGCTGTGTGTCCACAGGCTGAGGACTGAGGACTTTATCCTCTCCAGTTTCAAATATCTTCCACCTCTAAAACAAGCCTCTGAACACCCTGGGCTTGGCTTTGGGGGTTTTAGCAGGCGTTAGCCTCGTGCTCTGTGCAAAGGGAACACCAGGGAACACATTTCTTGTGAAAACCAAGGATTGGGGAAGACACAAAGGACAACTGTCCTTGGCAACTCACAACACAGCAGCTCATCCCCAAGCTTGTCCCCAGCTCCCCATCACCCCTTTCCTGTCTCCCCACAACTCAGCTACTAGAGACACGTCAACTCCCAACCCATCACCCGGCTCAGCAAGGAGCTTTCTCAAACACCGAGGGGCAACTGTGGTGCTTCAGCATGGGAAGACAACCCCAAGCGATAGCAAAACCGCCACAGCCACCCGCGGCTGGGAGGAGGAATTTCTGCACGTCTGAGCAGGCTCAGCTCAGCCAGGGCTTGGCAGGGCTGGGAGCAGCCGCTGGCACGTTCCCCACAGAGGGGAGGGGGATCTGCTCCTCTTGGTGGTCCCGGTGGCCTGTCGGGCATCAGGAATGGCGCCCAGAGTGAGAGCGGGAGATGCTGTGAGTGAGTCTGGAAGCTCAGCCTGGGCCTGAGGGGATGGAAATCCATCACCTCATCGATGTCCTCCCCATCACTGCCATTGCCTAGAAGTGGTTTGAGTGTTCAGAGGGAAAATATGGCAAAGGACAGTGGGATGGAAGGACAGACGTACAGAAAGAAGGCAGCTGAGCAGGAGCATGAAGTGGGGATCAGCTCAGGGACATCCACAGGAAGGTCTCAGGAGAGAGCTGGATGCCAGCAGGATGGCTGCTCCCCAGTTGTCCCACCTTCTGCTAAGGGATTTCCATGCCTAAAATGCTCCAGCCCAACACCAGACTTGATCCATGCCATGGCCAAAGGTCATTTACTCTCCTACCCCACAGCATCAACGTCCCTGAGGACCCCTGAGGTCTCTCCACCTCACGGTTGGGCTTCAAGCCACTTCTCCACACTCCACTGCTCTCCAACTCATGAGGAGCGAGGAGCAGAGTCTCCCTGGCCGGGCATGGGACCATCTCCACTGCCACCATCAGCCCAGGGCTCCCCTCTCAAGCCCACCCTTCCCTCCTTCCCACTTTTCCTAAGAGCAGAAACTGCCAAATCCACAAATTTACTGTCTAAAAGGTTTGAGCAGAGCAATTCAATCCCCATTTGCAACTGCCTGGGAGGTCTCCAGCCAGCTGCCACCCAGCTCCCATCGTACTGTGGAAGCTGCCCCTGTGCAGAGGTCCCAGTGGGACCCCCACCCATCTCCCAGGGAATGCAACTGTGGGCAGATCATCCTTGCATGGGCTGCAGAGTGGAAGAGGCACCTCCTGCAGAGGCCCCAGCCCCATGGAGGTGTTGGAGACACAGCAAGGAGCCGGCACAGCCAGAGGGGCTGAGAATCACAGGCAGGGTGCAGGTCTTGAGGAAGATACCAGTGTCCCCCAGCAATGCCAGCCAGCAATGCCCAAGGCTGGGTGGGCACAAGGCTGGGTCCTCATGTCCCCCAGTCCAGTTTCTTCCTGCTTGGGGGCTTTTCCCTCTAACTCCAGCCCAGGCAGAGTGGCGGGGGATGCTCTGGTGCCATGAGCTGGAAGAGACCAGAGGAAGCTGTGCCCAGCTATGGCCAGGCAGCATCTTTAGTAGAGCTGCAGCAAGCAGCAGCATGGATCCCACGCAGAGACGTGCTCTGCAGAAAGGTCAGGAAGGTATTTTTATATCATGCGTCAGTCCTAGATGAGGAGGAGGGAGCTGAGACCATCTCCTCCACCTACAGCTGCTGCCCTCTTCCAGTGGGACCCATCACACCACAAAGCAGGGAGTGAGTCTCAGTGCCCTATCCTAACAGTGGTCTGCTGGGACTTTGCATCCTCACGATGCAAAGCAGTGATAAAAATTTAAAATTGTGTTTAATATTAAAAATATTACAAAGCTGTGTCCTCACACCTCTGCCTCAGGTTGGGGCATCTCCCCACTCCTGCCTCCTGTCAGCACAGGACAGGAAACACCTGCCCAGCGCGGGGCTAGGTTGCTGAGACACTGAAAATGCATTAAAAACCTCCAGCTCCTCCCAGAGATATTTAAATTATTTAGGGCACTTGGATCAACCCCAAGGAAAAATACAAACAAACACGGCATGAAACTCGAGCAGCGCTGCCCAGCCTCCCTGTCCCATGGGTGCCCTCGCAGGAGGCAGCCGAGGAGGACCGAAGCGTGTCACCCTGCCATAGACACGGGTCCCTGGTGTGTCCCCCTAACCCCACACGTGCACACACGCTGCCCCACATCCCAGCACGCCCAGTTTCACAATCCCAGGCAGATCCCAGCACACAGGCACCCGCTGTGCCAGCACGTTCAGCACAGGCATCCTGTAGCAGCCCTGTGCGGGCATGGCAGGGTTGACCCTATCAGGCTCACTGGCCCCACTGTTGTCTTCCTTTTGTCTCTCCTTCCATTTTATGGAGGGGGACAGCACTGGCATCACCCCACGGCTGCGGGGTGGGCAAGCCGTGGGAAGATGTTCCAGCTGACCTACTTTCCATGGGCATCGCTAGGCAGAGCTGCTTGCCCAGGCACTGCCAATGCAATTCAGCACTACTAACCCCCTACCCCAGCATCGAGCAACGGGGCTGAAAGAAGTGGAGACAACCTTGGGCCTCTCCCTCAGATCCTCCCTGGGATCACCAAATCATAGAATGTCAGGGGTTGGAAGGGGCTTCTAGAGATCGAGTTCAACCCCCCTGCCAGAGCAGGACCACCCAGGGCAGGTCACAGAGCTGCATCCAGGTGGGTTTTGAGAGTCTCTAGAGAAGCAAACTCCACAACCTCTCTGGTCAGCCTGTGCCAGGGCTGAGTCACCCTCACAGTAGAGAAATTTCTCCTCATGTTGAGGTAGAACTTCCTTTGTTCTAGTTTATCCCGATTATTTCCTGTCCTATTACTGGGCACCACTGCAAAGAGACTGGTCCCTTCCTCCTGACATCCCTATGTCAAGGAACTGATCAATCCCACACCAGGTAGGACCCACACACTGCCAAACATCCTCCACCAAGCTCCATGCAAGCCCAGCCTGGCATTAAGTCAAACCCAGCAAGCATAACTCTTCACCAGTTTGGCAGCTCCCTCCCCAGCCAGAGCCTCAAAGGGTGGCAAAGGTGGCCCTGGATGATCCCCACAGCCTCCCTCCGCCAGCAGCACTCACCATCTCGTCGAGGGCGTAGCGCAGCAGTCCATGCTCGTAGAGGATAAAGAACCGACGCTGCCATTTCTGCAAGAGAAGAGAACAAGGAGGGTCATGGAAGTGCCCATCAGTCCCTGAGCACTGCTGTGGGCACTGGAGCTGCACAACACAGAGCTGGGGCAGAGAAACGGCACCCAAAGCCCATTGTGGCTGTGAACTGGGTGACAACAGGGCAGGTGATCAGGCCTCATTGAGCTGTCAGAAAAACAGGAGGGAGCCTCAGGACTGTGGGGACTGTTTCTAAAGGGCAATGAATGCTGCAGAAGTATGAGCTCAACCCCTCACACCCCAAACTCACCCACTCGGGGTGCCACGGGTGCCGTGGGAGGTCTGTCTGCAGCAACCTGCACTGCTCAGCTACTGTCTGGCTTTGTGGGCACCCGACAAGAGGCTGTTTTTGGGGGTTTCTTCCCTGCTCTGCTCCTCTCTGCATTCAGACAAACCCCAAGATGGTCTAACCACATAGGGGACAAAAACAGCCACAGAGACAAAAAACTCCAGGAGGATCCTAGGCTGGAACCAGGAGTTGTTTCCTCTTTCTCTCCCAAAGGACACCCACAAGCTCCATCGTTACGCTCTAAGAGACCCAAGACCTGCAGACCACCCCAAGACCTGCAGACCCAGAAGGATCCCCTATCTAAGTGCTGCCAGCCCTTCGCTTCACCTCGAGTGGTCTATTCCAGCCGCTAGAGCTGCAGGGTGTCAGGGCGTCACACCAGACATCCTCCAGCAGAGGATGAGCTCAATGTGGATGCTGGCTGCATCTCCAGGGATCGCTCTGCCTGGGCGGTCCTGCCTGCCCTGGCACTGCTGCTTCTGCAGCTGCGGAGAACTGATCTGGCTGGGAAACTGCCTTTATTCTTCTTTTTTTCTGTGTGTGCCAGGTTGTTTTCAGCCAAGAGCGAAAACTGGTTGAGCAGGCTGAAATAAAAAAGGTCCTAGATTCATAGCCCCAGTGCAGCAATTCTTATCTCACTTTTCTCAGCCCTTCGGGCAAAGTCCAAGGTGCTCACGAGCAAAACTACCGAGGACCCTGTGGACCTCCATATGCTCCAGCTCAGCAGGGAGACTCTGCCCTGGGGTGGGGGAATCAACTCCTGTGGCCCCTTCATTTTGGTCCAGAAAGCCCACGACTAGCCGTGACACCAAATAACGACCCACAGACCCCAGGCTGAACTCAGAACTCTACTCCCGTTCACTCGGGAGAGAGGGGTTTTTTATTACTAGCAGCTCCCAGAGCTTTTTGGCTGCATGACAGAGGGTTCACGGACCATTGCCATCCCTCCCACGCACAAAACAACCCTGTCCTGGCGGCCTCGGCGTAAAGTTCCCTGGAAAAGGAGCTTGGGGACAGGCCGGGAGTCTTTGCCACAAGCTGGCAAAGACTTGTGAAAGCCTGACCACATCCTTCTGGGCCTCACACCCCCCCAAAGGGCAGGAAAGGTTGGACAGGAGGAAAAGCTTCTTCATGGAAAGAGCCACCAGCCCTTGGAACAGGCTGCTCAGGGAGGCGGTTGAATCGCCATCCCTGGACGGGTTTCACAGTCAAGGAGATCTGCAGCCCAGGAACAGGGTTTAGGGGTGGTCCTGAGACAGCAGGGTCAGTGGCTGGACTCAACGAGGGTGCTCTGACCCCATATGATGCTCCTGTTTCCATGAGGCATGAGCAAACCTCCTTGAGCTAGTGCTGAGCATGCCCTGCTCTGTCTGCGGGTGTCTGCTGCCAACTCACTCAGCTTCAGACGGTTATAGCAAACAGAAACCACCTCTCAGCCCATCCCTGCTGCAGGACCAGCCTCACAGGAGGCTGTCCACATTAAAGGATGGCATGGAACCTTCTCTCCAGGTTCCTGGGCACAACCACGATGGGCTGCAGAAAACCTAGTCATTGTTTTCAAGCACCACATGGAAACCAGGTGCCTTTCTGAAGGACCCAGCAGGTGCCAGCACAGCTCAGAGCTACCCAGCCCACACCCACCTTGGCTGAGAGCTTTCACGTATCAGGCCAACCAGACTCCAACCTCAGCAGCATCAAGGAATCAAACAACAACAGCAGCAAACAACGAAACCCCACAGACTGAGCCTGACCAGCACCTGGAGACTTTGCGTCGCACAGAAAGCATCTGAGCCCTGCTGCAGGCAATGTCGCCTGGCTTCCTGGTTTGCACCAGGGGATGGAGGTGCCTGAGGAACTCCTGGGACAGGGATGAGCCCCTGATGCTCCTCCTGCCACCTCCACCCACAGCACAGGGAGAGGGAGTTTCGGCTTTGCTTACCCGAGAGCGATGGACAGGGTTGTCAAAGTCCGTTCCTTCCGGGGCCAGCAGCAGCCAGCCACCATAAATGGGTTTGGCCTGCAAAGAAAGAGCAGAGAAACCCATCAGGATGGAGAAAACCAGTTCTTGGAGGAGGAGCACCACCACAGGGGATCGATCGATTGATGGTTGGGGATCATGGGAAACTGCACCAGTCTCCAGCAGGAGTTGAGGCTCCCACCTATGGGCAAACTCAGTGCTTGATGGTAACCTGTGGCCTTACAAACCCTGGGCAAACGGGATGGAGATGAGTGCTGGAGCATCTCTCCTACGAAAATAGGCTGAGAGAGCTGGGGTCGTTCAGCTTAGAGAAGAGAAGGCTCCGGGGTGACCTAATAGTGACCTTCCAGTACCTGAAGGACCTACAGGAAAGCTGGAGAAGGGCTTTTCACAAGAGCCTGTAGTGACAGGACAAGGGGAAACGGCCTGAAATGTGAAGAAGGCAGCTTTAGATTGGATATTAGGAAGAAGTTCTTCACCATGTGGGTGCTGAGGCACCAGGACAGGTTGCCCAGAGAGGCCGTGGCTGCTTCATCCCCGGAAGTGTTCAAGGCCAGGCTGGATGGGGCTCTGGGCAACCTGGTCTGGCAAGAGGTGTCGCTGCCCATGGCAGGGGGTTTGGACTGGACGATCCCTGTGCTCCCTTCCAACCGAAACCAGCGTGTGAGACTCTGTGACATGGGAGGAGGTAAAATCCCATCCCCAAACACCAGACTCAGCTGTTTCTGCTTGGCATCGCGCCGAGAGCGCCAACTCCCTGGGCAGAACCGATCTGCAGAGCCTGTCGCGGCCGGCGGCTCTTCTCCCGACTGGGGGCCGTGCGCCTCTGCTGCACAGCACAGCCACGCTCCGAAGGAGAGCTCCATGTTTTCCTTTTGTTAATTAAGAGAGGAAAAGCTACCCAGGCAGGCGCTGGCGGCTCTCCAGCTCATAGCCGCTTCCCGTGCCGCGCGCATCCAGCACCCGTTTCCCCGCAGGGGTGGCCCCTGCCAGGCCCGCTCCTCCCCGCCGGTCGCTTCCAGCACCAGCAAGGTCAGAGCCAGGCACAGGGCAAACAGCCCCGTTCGGCCGGGCTTGGAAGAGAAAGGGAAAGAATACCCGGAAAGAAAAGCCTTGTGGAAACAACAGAATAACAACATCCAGGCTCTTTCCAGCGCTAGTTTGCCTGCAGAAGTGGCCGGCGTGAAGCAGACCAGTGCCATGGCGAGCGGTGGGATGGGCAGTGGGCATGTCCTCACAAAGTCCTACAGGCACCGCTTCTGCTGCCTGTCGAGCCGCAAACTATTAGCCAACCCCATTCCTGGCGAGGGCTGGGGCCAAATCCTGGTGCAAGAGCAGTGAGGCATTGCCACACCGGCGAGGAGGAGGAACCGGGATGGGCCAGGAGGGAGGAAACCCAGGGCAGATGCAGCTTCAGGAGCTCCTGGGTGCAGGGATGCTGATTCCCACTGTGAACCCCCCCAGCGCTAAGGACGCAGTTCCCAGCTCCTCTGGAAATTATTGAGTTGCTCTTGGTTTTATTTTCTTTTTTTCTTATTTTCCTTCGAATTTAAAACAGTTTCCAGCTCGGAACCCTCCTCGCTAAGATTCCTCCTGCCAGTTGCTGTGGTTTTGTTAATATAAGAAAAATTAGAAAGAAGGTTTCCCCTCTGGAAAAAAGGATCCCTGCAAACAATAGAAGAAACTGCCTATGCCCCAGAAACTCTGAAGAGCATGAAGCACCGAGTAAGCAAACGGGGAACAAGCTGGAGGAGCCCTTTTAGCGGCGATCAAGTGACGAGAAAGAACAAAATCTTATCCCGCTGCCCGCTCCCTACACAACGTGACAGCAGCAATAGGTGTTGCTCTCCCCAGCAGCTGGCAAAACACGACTGGAGACCTTCCTTCCTTCCCCCTCTCTTTCCAGGGGATGAAAAACAAGGAGAACAGAGCTCTGGGAGTGAGAACCAATTCTGGGGGAAGTTGCTTGCCCCGGCTCCTCTCTCTTTCCCTCTCTCCCAGGGCACCCACCTGTTCCCACGACCACCACAAGCCTCACCCCAAGGACTGAGCTGGCACAGATGGGCACCCCGCGAGCACCACAACCCCCAGCCCTCCCCGGTGAGGAGCCCTTTGCCTGCCATTGCCCCCCAATGCCGCTCACCTGGGTGCTGGTGCCCAGCTCTCCCGTGGCCCCCATGGCGCCCCGACACCCGCTCTGTGCCCAGCCCTGTGCCACCCACGCTGCCAGCGCCCGCTGGGGCGAGCCATGCTCCGCCACTCCCCTGCCAGCTCCCCGCCCCACACCCCCACCCAAAGGCACCCGTGACGCACCCGTGCCCACGCGAGGGGAGGACTTTGGAGCTCCCACCGCTCCCCACTGTGATGGGATGTGGCCATGGCCACCCGCTGGCAACGGCCTTTCCCAAACGTCTTGGTTTTGCAGAGGGGAAAACTGCAAACAACTACCTAAAGCTGATCCATCAGAGAGTGGGGAAGTGTCCTCAGTGGGTGCCTGTGGCAGGGAAGGGGCTCTCCAAACTCCCATGAGAGCAATGAGCCCTGAGCAAGCAGCTCTGGTTCTTGAGAAGATCCATGACCCCGGAACAAGGAAGAGGATGATGATGAAGGCAGGACACAGCGTCCCCAACACTCAGCACTGCCGAGGCAGCACCTCAAAGGGCCTGATACTGTGGGCAGCCGAGCTGCTTGTAGAGCTCAGCTCTCCATCAACCCCCAATCGTCTCCTCTGTTCCCTTAGACATGGCCAAGCGCTCAACCAGCAAAGCCGCACGAGCAAAACCTCTCCCTCAAACAAACCACAGCGCTGCAGCTCTCCCAGCAGAACCATCCCACACCACCCCAAGCACCGCAGTAGCATCGAACCCTACACAGAGCCCAGCAGGAGAGGCAGCAAACAAGTCCAGGTGCCACCCTGGGGATGAAGTAGCTGAGAAACCCAAACAGGGGACATCATCACCAGGGTCAGCAGGGAGCAGCCTTAGAGTCACAGAAAGGTTTAGGTTGGAAAAGACCTTTAAGCTCAAGTCCAACCATTAACTCAACTGTCCCAATCCACTCTGAGCTCCAGATCTCTGTGACTGTGAAACACATCCCGGGATGGCAAATCAATCCCCTCCCTGGGCAGCCTGTTCCAAGGCCTGATGACCCTTTCCATGAAGAAGTTTTTCCTCATGGTCAACCTAAACTTTCCCTGGCACAACTCGAGGCTGTTTCCTCCCTAACTCCGTGATCGCAAAGCCCAGCCCCTCCTCAGCCTGGCTCACACCTCCTCCACAAACACTATTTCTGCCCTCAACCGCCGCCGTCCGGGCTCACCCACTGGTGTTTTAAGCACCTGAAATCCCTGCCCTCAGCACACAGCCTGGTCATTCCTTTAAAAAGCACCAGTGGGCTGCTCTTGTTTCAGCAGAAGACTCCAATTTTAGATATTGAAACCAAAATAGCTGAAAGGTCTGGATTGGAGGCAGCTGGTGGGGGCAGCCCGGATCCACCCACCTGGTGCAGGAACCCACAGCAGAGCCAAACCAAAACGAGCTGCCACTGCTAAAACCAACTGAATGCCCAGAGAGGTACAAGACTAAATGAAAAGGACAGGAAGTGGCCCGTGAAGTGTCTGAAATAAGCCCAGCACACCTGCATAGGAGTGAGGTTTAAAATAAACCCGCTCGAAGCCGCTGCGCAGGCAGGTCCAGGGAAGCGTCACTATGGCAGGATGGAGCTGGAGTCGCACGACCTTCACACCAGTTTGGCTTCCTCCGGAGAGCTCAGCGAGAGGAGGAAACTGAGCTCAGAGCAGCTTCCCAGCAGATCTGTCCAACCTCACGGTAAGGGGTGGCATTAGGGTCACCCCAAGGTCTCCAGGATGCCTCTGGCCACACAGAGCCCTGTCTGTGATGTCCGAAGGGCTGGTTTCCCCACAGCCACACGAGACGCTCCAAAGGGAACCTGGGTGAAGGGTGAGCCACAAACCGATGTGGAGAGGAGAGTGGAGGGCAGGGAGCACGATTCATCCCCCACCAGGGTGGGGTGTGGTGACGCTCACGGGGCGGGCACCAAGAGAAGAGCCGGTTCCTCCAGCACAGCTCATGGTGACAAACCAACTGTCTGCCACCACCTCAGCCAAGAAGGTGCCGAGGCCACTGTAGGATTGATCTGTGGGCATCTCAGCACCCAGCAAAGAAAGGTGCCACAGCCACGGTGCCTTCCAGGAGCAGGAGGTGCAGCCAGGCTGCAGCCCCATGGCACCCAGTTCTATCGCTTCCCTGGGACCAGCACATGCTGACTCAGGCAGAAACACCCCTGCACCAGCGTCACCACTCTGCTTCCTGTCACACCTCTGGGAACACCCAGGTATCCCATCCCACCTCGGATCCTGCCCAGCCCTGCTTCAGAACCCACCACAGGTGCTCCACAGACCCTCACCTGCCTCTCGGGTTGCTGTCCCAGCCACCACATGCATCTCCTTGGCCTTGTGGCATCAGGATCAGGGAGGTCACTCGCTCCAGTGCCTCAGGCTGGTGCTGGCAGCACAGAGGGAGGGAGAAAGCAGAGAAGGAAGCAGCCCCAGCTCAGTTTACACGAAGCTGTCAGGCTGATATTGCCCAGGCACAGACAAATCGCCCCACCCCAACCAGCCCCACCAGCACCAGGATTGTGATTCCCAGCAGCTGAGACGTGCAGAGCCGCTCAGCACTTCCCAAAGCCCAGGGTGACACAGGAGCCCCTGCACATCCCCAGGGCTGCGGGGCACAGAGGGCTCCAGAAGAACCAACACCGACTTGCAGTGAGCAGGATGGGTCACAGGAGAGTGACAGGCCACAGAGCACGGGGCTATGGGGCTGGAGATGGGCTGTGACAGTGACCAGCGTGTCCACCAGACAGGCTTTCACCTCAGTGGCACCTTCACCGTTTCCTTTCTCCTTGCCAAGCAGCCAGCCAAGCCACATCTCACAGGAGCTCACTGCACGACATTGAACACGAGAGCTTCGCCATCCACATCTCCCTTTAGGGTCCAGGCTGAGTCCCATGGCAGAGCACCCACATCCCCACTGGGGTGGCTGGGACATTCGGCTGAGCTGGAGATGCTCCTCCAGCCAGTGCTCACCCAGCTCAGCGCGCTCCAAGGGCAGTCCGAATCCCGCTGGCTCAGAGCGCGTGGCAGGAGGGATAATCTGTTTAGGCTGCCGGCAGACGTAATCGGGCTGTCTCGGGTGGAGGTTGGGCTCTGCTCGCTCAGGGTTGGCAACAGAGTGGGAACGAGAGGAAAAACGGAGCTTCACAGCGGAGTTTCAGCCTCTGCCTCACACACTGGGTACAGAGAGCCTTGTGTGCCAGGGAAGTGGTGCCAGGGCTTCCAATAGCCCCACAAGAAAATGTCCCCTGGCTATGGGTTGAAGCCATAGGAGCTGCCATCCCATGACCTCCATGGGTTCAGTCCCGACAGTCACCAAAGGAGCCTCTCAGAAAGCAACAACAGCAGTACCTGATGCCCCCTGCATCCAGAGGTGCACTAGAGGGTCACAGCGCTCAGCCAGCCCCAGAGGAACACAACTCCACAGTTGGGACAGCAAGGTCATCGCCCCCTCTGCACCTACTCCTGAGTCACTTGGGTCTCCCCAACGGCAGGGACCTGTTTCTGGCAGAGCTCAAGGGGAAAGTCACCGCAAACGCTGCAGCCACAACCTCAAAAGAGGAAATCTGGGTGATTTCAGCTCAGCTCTGCTCTCAGTTCTGTGCACCTTGGAGCCAGAGACAACATTGCTGTGGGGTGAGTCGCAGCAGCTGTCACCAGGCAGGAACGGGGAAGGTGGCATTGTGTTTGGGGTGGGAATGGGATGTGATACCCAAGCAGCCACTCCTGCCCACAGCATGGTTTCTAGGAATAGAGAGACAGCAATTGCTGAATACTTCTCCCAGTGGGACACTGAAGGGACCACTGGAGACCCATAAGCCCAGCTGGTAAGGAGGCTCTGCAAACCAGTTACACCAGTTACATCTTGGTTTCCTTGCCCATACAGCATTCCCCCTCTGCTAGATGTCACTGGACAGCCTGTGGCGAAGCAGGACCAAACCCTTGTGTGGGCTGTGCTGCCAGCGGGCACCTGCAAACGTCCTGGTGTGGAAGACATCTCCATCCCCCAGCTCCACGTCCAAGTGACAACATGCTGACACCAGGTTCAGCTCCTGGAGATAGCCCTGGACCCACAGGGACACCCACCTTGTCCATCCACCTCCTGCTCTCCTATCCAAACAGGACATAGAGGCAGTAGCTGGCTGCTGCTGAAGCTGCAAACGTCTTAGGTCATGCGCCCTCACCACTACCACCACATCTCACCCTGCTGGAAGAGGCCAAACCAGACCGGACAGACTGGACCTGGGGTGTGAAGAGCACAGGGTGCTGCTGCTGTGGGGCAGCTGGTGGGCACCAGCTCCAGCCCTGACCCAGCTGGCTGCAAACCCCAAAGAAAGGAGCCGCCCAGGCGGTTTGGAGCTGTGTGGGCAACAGGAGTGATGACCGCCCGACCGGAGGAACGGGAAAGGTTGAATTCACTCTTCGTGCAAACACCCTGGGACTGTGTTTGGGTCCACTGGCTCGGGCAACTGGAACAGAGTGGGAAGAGGCTGGAAAAACTGAAGCCAAACTGAAGGTGGGATGGATAGAGGGATTGAAGAGGCTTTGCAAGCCCAGCTTCCCCTTCCTCAAGCAGCCCTGTGTACCCTGCACAGAGCAGCTCTATCTACCCACCTCCCACGACGGGGCTTCCTCAGCGCCTAGGAGAAGCCACAACATCTCTCCCGAGTGCTAGAGAGGGGATTTATCGCCTCCTCGGGTGCCAGAGCAGATAAGGTGCGGCGCCACATGAAAAACAACCCCAGCAGCAAATAAGTGTGCAAAGGCGACAGATCCCCAGCACCCAAAGGCACTGCTGTGCCCCTTCCCTTGGGCCACACGTAGGGTTAAAGGCACCTAAAGGTGACCCTCCAAGGCACCCTCCAAGGGTGGGACAGATGCTGCCCGTGGTGGTCTGTCACCACAACCCAGCCCATAGCAGCTTCTCCAGCTGTGTCCCGCAAGTCCCTGCCCACTGCGGCCACCAACGGGGGCGGCTTTGACATTTGCAGAGACTCTCCCGCTGTTGGGTCCTAATAATTAGCTGAGTAGGGCTGGATTTTTGCAGCCTGATCCAAGCAGGTGGCAGCAGGGAACACAAGCACCAGGGGCTGTTTTCCAGGAAACTGGGGGGTTTTTCCTCCCCCCGCAGGGAGCAGGGGGTGGAGGCAGAAGCATGGCCAGGACATGAACCCTCACCCTGCTGCCCTTCGGACAACGCAAAGAGGATCAGGATAAAACCCCAGCCCAGGGCACTGCAGTCCCAGCAATGCAAAGCCCAACCCATGACCCAATGCCATCACTCTCTGGCCTCAGGGCTGCTGGTGGCCCTGCTGTTCGATGTCCAGAACAGTAGAACAGTGATAACACCCAACGGAGAAGAGATGGAAATAACCAACCCCACCATTCCTCTCTCCCCTGGGGCATCACAGACTGGGGTGGGAGGATGCTGTGGGAAAAGTCTGCGAGCTCCATTTTCTAACTGGGTGGTCCTCTGGGCATCCATGCCATGTTCCCAAAACAAAGGCAAGAAGAAAAGACAAGACACTGGTAGCTGGAAATACAGCCTGGAATTCCTCCGTCTGTGCCAGTCCCCCTGCCCTGGGAGAGAACACGCACCGAGAAAATGAAAAGCAACTGCTCTCTGCGCTCCCGCTCTCCTTCCGATCCAGGCCAAGCACTGTTTCAAGGTTAATTCCCAGTCTGTTCCTCTTGTGGGGGCATTAGGATTCCTTATGAGCCAAAGGCTCTCAGTCCGGAGAGGAGGGAGCCCATGGGACCGTGGCTGCGTCTGGAGAGAACGGACCCCACTGGCACATGGCCGGGTCCAGAGAGGAGGGACCCTGCTGGCACGTGGCCAGGTCCAGAGAGGACAGATCCCATTGGAACATGGCCAGGTCCAGAGAGACGGGACCCCACTAGCACATGGCTGGGTCCGGACAGGAGCGACCCCACTGGCACATGGGTGGGTCCGGACAGGAGCGACCCCACTGGCACATGGGTGGGTCTGGACAGGAGGGACCCCAGTGGGACACCCCATGGCCCTGGGTGTTTTTCCTTGGGAAGAGAATCTGCTGGCTTTCTCCTAGAAAGACAGAAGAGGGTTCCTGGGAACTGCCTCTCAGGCAGGCTCTGGAGAGGCAACCCCACAGCAGCCTTGCAGGAGCTTGGTGGGGCCGTGCAGTGCCAGCGCAGGGGTGTTGCACCAGGAAAGAGGGAATTCCCACGGAAAAAGGATCTCTTCTGGCTGGGAAAGGGGCAGCACAGAAGGAGCTGGTGGAGCAGCTAGGACAGGGCCACCAATAGCCCCAGGTGGGGGCCATATCCCACTACCCCACAGGCTCTGAGCACCCACTCCAGGGCTCCGATTCATCGGGGCAGACCCACAGCAGCAGATTTCCCAAAGAGGGAGCAGATGCAGCAACTGACCCATTTATCTCACACTACGTAAGGACCCCAAAAGGTCAAACACAGGTTGGGGTGGAGGTCCAGGGCACTTCACCTCCTACCTGAAGCCTCACAGTGGGGATGGCCAAGGCTCCAGTGGGTAGTAGCCCCCTCGAGTGATGCCGAGCCCCGTCCGGCAGCAGGGTCACACACAAAAACAACTCGTGAACGCAGCGCTGCCGGGATTAGGGACTTAGCAGCCGCTCAGCCCTTTGAAGTTGGAAGCACCAAGTCTGATTATTATTAGAGAGCTCCAGCTCATTAATCCTGATGTTTGGGGCTGGACTTCCCCCCCCTCCCCCCCAACCCCACAACTTAATTCCATGCCCGAATACGAGGGGAATCCACTACTGACCCTAAATATTGGTGACTCCTTGTAAACAGGCAGCAGCCTCTGCCCCGAGCAGCTCCAGGGAAGCAGGAGGGGCGGGGGGGGGCAGCTCCCAACACCCCCACTGGTGTTTTTACAGGGTAAAACTCCATAAAGGACTCGTGTGCGTCAGCATGAAGAACCTTCACCTTCCCCACAAGCCAAGCAGAAAGGTCAAACGGCTCCAAAGGGCTTTTCTAGCCGCACTCGGAGTAATCACCAACACCGTCCCCCGTTTACGGGATGGACTGAGCCCCCCCAGGCTGCGCTGCGGGATCCCCCAAACCCAACCCAAGCTTCAAAACCCCAGTAAATTAAAAAGGACAAACAGTTGGGAGCTGCTCGCTGAACCGTTATTCCTGGGTGTGCCACCTCCAAGCAGGGCCCCGAACCCGGAGGGGTGGTGGGCAATCGCGGACGCAGATGGGGGTTTCCCCAGTGCAGGGGGGCTGTGTTGTGGGGTGGGAGGGTTTATGTCCATCACCAGCTGTCACAGCCACCATCTTCTGTGGGAAGCGGGATCACCTCGGCCCAGCTGCGAGGGAGAAGCCGAGCGGGATCGCGGCTGTTTTCCCAAGCGGAGCCTCCCATGCAGGGCCTGGATCTGGCTATGGGGCTTGACCTCCGGCCCTATAGGGTTACCCACCGCCCCAACGGTAACAAAGCAAACACTGGGCAGCCCGGCAGGCAGCTGTGGGTGCCCAGGGAGGGCCGCTGGGCACCCCCATGGCAGCCAGGCACTATGGAGGGCAGCATGGGGCGCTCTGACCGCCCCCCTCCCAATAGAAACAAAACCCCACAGCAGCAAGAAGGCAGCAAAAGGCCAGGCGGGTCAGCAGGAAGGGGTCGCTCAGGAGTGTGGGGGGGCTCTCCCCAAACCCCCTTTGGGCCAGCTCCTTTGTCTGGGCGCAGGACGCTGCTCCCCGCCGCCCCCCC
>JAOXOE010011973.1:0-24150 GCA_028565055.1 Phoeniculus purpureus
CTCCGCGCAGGGACCTCCATGGCCCGGCCCGGCCCCGCACCGCTCGGGGGGCTGCGGTGCCGCTGAGCGCCCCTGGACTGGAACCCCGCGAGATACCTCCCACGCCCCTCCATCCCATCCCAGCGCCCCCCAGCCCCGCCGCCCCCAGCAGCAGCAGCATGTGCCGGCCCGCGGGGGCCCAGCCGGGGCTCGTTCAGCAGAGCGGAGCCGGCAGCAGCTCCGAGGGGCCGTGACGGGCGGGACCCCCGAGGGCAGCGCGGGCAGGACCCCCGTCCCCCATCATTTCTCGGTCTGGAGCCCGCCCCGGAGAGATATGCTCAGCCCAAACCGCCTGGAAGCGTCTCCTGGGATTGCCGTGGCCCCCGGGCGTGCGGAGTGCGGAGCCTTCCCTCGGACGGCGGGTGCGGCCCCGCGGCTTTGCCTCCCCCTCGTCCTACTCCTGCTCGCCCTGACCCCACGCGCCGACTCCTCGTGGTGGTGAGTCTCGACGGGCCCCGGGATGCCCAGGGATGAGGAACGGGATGGGGAACGGGAGAGAGATGGGGAGCGCGGCGGGAGCGCAGCGAACCCCGCCGGAGACCGACGTGCGGCTGCGGGAGCTCGGCGACGGGCAGCAGGAGCCGCCGGGGACCGTCCAGGGTTGTGCAGGTCCCCGGTTCCCCGCGCACTCGGTTCCCCGTGTTCTCGGTGCCGGTCTGGAGCCCGAAGTACAGAGTCGGGGCTGCCCCGGCTCTTGCCGCCCCGCCGAGGCATTGCGGGTCCTGGTGCCGGGAAGTGCTCGGGGCTTCACCTGCGCAGCCCCCGAAGGGGGAACCGCCTTCAACCTCCGCCCGCGGCACCACAGGAATCCCCGCACCACTAAAGTTCCGTCGCCGCCCATTTGCCCGCGGGACCCCCCGAAAGCCCTGGGCAGCAGCAGGGAGCGGGATCGGCCACTCGGTGCGTTCGGAGCTGGGAAGCGGTAGCAGCCCCCTGGAACCACCCGCTGCAGTGTCGGGATTTCGGCCGGCAGAGCTCCCGCATCCCTGCGAATTGCGGTATCGCTCCGCACCCTCGGGTTAGGGCTTCCCGCGAGCTGCAGAGCTGCTGGTCTCCCTCGCCGGGATAAGACGGGGCTCTGGAACCGGCAGCAACGATGCCACGGAAAATCCCAGCCCTACAGAAATCTCTGCTCCTGTCCCACTCCCTCTCACACTGACAATCCGTGCGTCAGGAGAGCAGTCAGGAACAAGGACTCCAAAGGTCCTGAGCTGCGGCAGCAGTCCAGTAACGCTAGAGAAAAACCAGTTTGCTTCAGAAAAGCTGTTAGTGTCCCCACACTCTCCAAACAGTCCCTCCAGTCTCATGGAAAGTGGCGTATTCCACGCCAGCCTCATCCCCATCTTTAGGGCATCACGGCACTTAACAAAGTTCAACCCCTCTGCTGCCCAAGGAGAAGGGTCCCTTCTGGAATTTCTCGGCTACTATAGAGGGCCCAGGAGCACTTCATGGTCGTGGTGACAACACAAGTACTCCCGGTGCTCCAGAGCTCATCTGGGCTTGGGGCAGTCGTGGCCAGGCTGGCACCCCGGGAGAGCCATGCCAGGGTGAGGAAGGTGACTGGGAGGGAGTGGGGAGCCCTGGGGACCTGTCTCTCAGGCAGTGGGATGGACAGTGCAAGGAGCGACTTGTTCCAGAGAGCAGCACAGGCTTTGGGGAGCACCTGCAGTGCAAAGGACAATAGCTTTGCCCACGGGAACTGCTCCTGCAGCCTCTTCAGCCCACTAGGAGCTGAAATCACCAGGCGGGGGATGAGTCACCATCATCCAGCTTCGAGTCAGTCCACACACTGCTCTGGCTTCCAGCCCCAGACCAGCCCCACCCGTCGGGGCAGGCGAAGATGGGGGCCGCATCTGTGCGGAGGGTGATGTGGCCGATGTGCTAAAAGCCAAGGAAAGGAGAGTCTTAGGGCAGTGCAGAAGTTGGGTTACTTCATGTCCTTATCAAAGAGGCTCATTAGAGCTGAGCAGTGGGGTAAAGGAGCTGGGAAAAGCCAAGGCACGGAGCTCTTACAGCATCACAGCCAGAGCTGGGCAGCTCTGGTAACTCACTGGGATGCTGAAGGGTGGAAATTCCTTCATCAGGAGGAGTGTGAAAGACACCCACTTCCATGCTGTCGTGTCCTGCTTCTCCCCACAACGGCTGCACTACGGTGTCTGCCCTAGTGCCAGGAGCACGGCTCTTCCCCACAAGCGGGAGGAGAACCAGCCACAGTTTAAGCCTCGGTAGCTGCAGCTTCCTTGGAAGGAGCCAGACTTAGCTCCCACAGTGGTTTGCATTCTTAGCTCACAGACCAGCTTCTCACTGGAGGGAGATGGGGGCTCCTCAGCCACATGATGATTCCTTTGAACGGTTTTGGCCGGACGGATTCAACCCAGGGGACTGAACTCAGAAAACTGATTAGAAACCAAACCAGTTAAAGCCATTTTTGATGTCACTTTCCTCTTCTGTAGACTAGACAGTCCAGCACAGAGCCACAAAGATGATGAAGGGAGGGGAGCATCTCCCTGATGAGGAAAGGTTGAGGGAGTTGGGGCTCTTGAGCTTGGAAAAAAAAGAGCCTGAGGGGTGACCCCCATTGATCAATATGGGAAGGGAGGGTATCAGGAGGATGGAGCCAGGCTCTGCTCAGGGTCACCTAGTGACAGGAGAAGGCGTAGCGGGTGTGAGCTGGAACAGAGGAGGTTCCCCATCAATGTGAGAAGGACCTTCTTCCCAGTGAGAGTGACAGAGCCCTGGGAGGGGCTGCCCAGGGAGATTGTGGAGTCTCCTTGTCCAGAGACGTTTCAAACCCACCTGGCCATGTTCCTGTGTGACTGGATCTAGGGGATCCTTCTGTGGCAGAGGGATTGGACTGGATGATCTTTTGAGGTCCCTTCCAATCCCTAACGTTCTGTGATTCTACCCTAAACACCCCGCGGTGTCAGCTCAGATACAAGGGAGTGTTTAGATGAAATTGGGTTTTACTGTAAAATGCTTGTGAGCAGCTGGACTTTGGGGGTGGGAAGTTACTCGGAGCTTTCCAGGGGTTTCCAAGCAGCTCCTTAGCGCTCCTGATCTTACAGTAAATGCATTCGGTGGTGCATCATCGCTCGTTAGTTTTATTGTGATTGCCAAATTCTTGTAGGGATTCGCACACAATAAACTTGTGGAAATAGAGGAAATGCTTCTCATTTTCAGAGCTGGCTTTTAAAGTCGATTAATAGAAGGGGGGGAAAAAACACCCACCCGCACCACCCAAAAAAAATGGGGTCAGTCGTGATCATGGTCCCCGGGAAGGAAATCTCAACCAAATGTTTCTTCTAAACAACTGCAAATTATTAATCTGCAGTGACGTCAGGGCTGCGCCGCCCCCGAAAAATGCCAGGAATTGGTGAACTTTGGTGCTGGAGGACGTGGCCGTGTGCTGGGAGCATGAAGCAGCAAGGGAGTTAGGGATGGAGACGACTGTGTGACTTGGTCTAGGTGATCCTGCTGTGACTAGATGATCTTTCGAGGTCCCTTCCAATCCCTAATGTTCTATGATTCTCTGATTCTGTGGAGTATTGGGTCCAGTTCTGGGTCCTTCAGTTCAAGAGGGACATGGAGCTGCTGGAAGGAGTCCAGCGTAGAGCAACAAGGATGATGAAGGAAGTGGAGCACCTCCCTGATGAGGAAAGGCTGAGGGAGCTGGGTCTCTGGAGCTTGGAAATAAGGAGACTGAGGGGTGACCTCATTAATGTTGATTAATATGGGAAGGGTGGGTGTTAGAAGGATGGAGCCAGGCTCTGCTCAGTGTCATCTAGTGATAGGACAAGGGGCGATGGGTGTGAGCTGGAACAGAGGAGGTTCCACACCAATGTGAAAAGGAGCTTCTTCCCAGTGAGGGTGACAGAGCCCTGGAAGAGGGGGTGTGGAGTCTCCTTCTCTGGAGACATTTCAAACCCACCTGGCCATGTTCCTGTGCGACTGGATGTACGGGATCCTGCTGCGGCAAGGGGACTGGACTAGATGATCTTTCAAGGTCCCTTCCAATCCCTGGTGTTCCTGTTGGACTGGATCTAGGTGATCCTGCTGTGGCAGGGGGATTGGACTGGATGATCTTTGGAGCTCCCTTCCAGTCTCTAATGTTACTCTGTGACTCGGGATGCCGCGGCGCTTGGCTACGGGGAGGGAGCAGCATCCATGCAGAAACGCTCCCGACGTGTCACTAAGCAACAAAATACCAGCTGAAACACAGACAGAAATTAAGCAGGAATGCGACGGGAAAATCCCTAAATCCCGTTTACACTGGAGCGCGGCGAGAGAGAGCAGCATCGTCCAGCGCCCGCCCTGGCAGAGCTCTGCCCCTGCGATGGGGATGGGATGTCGGGGCCCCGCAAGCAGCCTCCAAAATTCCTTCTGAGAGATCGGGAAGATTCGGCCAACGCTGCTTATAAACAGCAACTGTGCGATAAACAAGCGCGGTGGTGCAAATAGCTACGTAGGGTTGTCTCGCTCGCGAGAGCCCCGCGAGCTGCCCTGCTGTGGAAACCCATCTGAGAGCCAGGGTTTGCTTGAGGAGAAGTGTACACAAAGCCCTACACGCTCACCCCCCCGACACCCCACCCTCACACGTACCCATCGCCTACGAGCCCGCACGGACCACCCCCGTCCACATCCCGGCACCCGCCCCGGAGCACCAAATCCTCGTTAGCCAACTTGTTTATTGCTAAGCACAGCCCTTGGAAACTCCAAATATTTAATTTCATCTGGCATCGGAGCAGATGGGAGGCATCAGGCTCCCAAAGAGATAAAACAAATCTGTGGAAGGAAGAGCGACACGAGTTCGAGTGAGGGGCTGGGGACTATGAAAGAGCCTGGCAGCCACTTGGGGCAACTCAAGGTGGGCTACGGGGGCATTCTGGAGAGCTGCTGCACCCTAGTAGTTAATTCCTAGCCTAGGGATGCTCCAGATGACTGCTTTGAATGAGGGTTGGGGACTGTGCAAAAGCCCGGAGGCCACTTAGGTCCACTGAAGGCACCGGTGGGCTACGGGGGCATTCTGGACAACTGCTGCACCTTGGGCGTTGATTCCTAGCCTAGGGATGCTCCAGAGTGGAGTTAGGTGGCCACTAGGCTCCAGCCACCTGCCCCAACCAGGGGAGGAGATCTGGGCAGGGAAACAGCCCAAAAGGGCAAATCCCAAAGCCGCTAGAGAAGCCCCAAGAGCTGGCATCATGCTCATCCCAAGGCCTTGGCAAAGACCCCCCTGCATTGCAGATGGAGCATCACAGAATCACAGAACATTAGGGATTGGAAGGGCCCTCAAAAGATCATCCAGTCAGATCCCCACAGGCACAGCGGATGAGATGTTCCCAGCACACAGATGAGGTTTACTGGGTGTTTCCATCATGATACCAGTGCTGGGTGCTGGTCTAGGGGTAGGGACAGCAGACGGATGCAAAATGGAACCCACACACCAGTGGATAGAGGGGCTCATTGGAACAGGCATCACACCGAGGTGTGTGGGAGGGGAAATAGCATCAATAGGAATGTTTGAAATTAAGCCAAGGGAAAGACAGCTGCATGGAGGAGCTCTGCAGCCAGCCCCTACGTAGCCCTTCGGGGCGCGCAGGGGTGCCGCTGCCTCCCCTCCGTGCCAGCCGCAGCAGGGCAGACCCCCCACAGGAGGACTCTGCGCACATAGGGTCCAGCAGCTCATGCAGCCACTTGTCTGGAGCTCCCGATGCCACCCTGGACCACTGCCTCCTGCAGAGCAGCTGCCCATCCACCTTGTCTCACCCCAGGGGTATCCCAGCCAAGGTACCAAGAAAGGAACTCACCATCTCCATGGGTGATGGCTCCCCAGGGTCTCCCAGCTCCACACGTTTGTTGCTGCAGAGCACTTTGCATGGCAATAAATGCCCGAGGTCAGCGACCAGGAAGTCTTTATCCCGAGGTGCCCGTCGGGCTCCAGCTGTCCGGGCAGCCAAGCTGTGAAAAATAAGTTTTAAAGAAACATCAGACTGATGGGGAGTGAACCCTGCGGCCCCAACAGCAGCCCCGGAGCTCCCAGTTGGGATGGATGGAACAGATGGGTTCTCTCAGTCACTCGGCACCGTTATAATCATCCTAATTGTGTTTCTTAGTTCATTTTTCATTAGGGCCGCTTTCACCTATGGGAAATCTTTCTTATGAAGACATGCAGGAGGAAGAAGAAGAGATCCTTCTGCTCTTCCCAACTCATTAGCTTTTCTTTTCCTATTGCTAATCGCGATTCCAGCGGCGCCTGCAGCCCACCCTGAGGAGATCTGGGCTGTGGAAACCCTGGGCAGCTCCCACCCAACGCACGCGATGGGCCAAGGGCAAGAGAAAAACCACCCGTCCTGCTTTACCGATGGGCGCTGTCTTATCGCCTCACCTCTTAGCAAAGAGCTTTGGGATCTGGGGAGAGAGAAATGGAGACCTAAGGATAGAGAGTAGTTTTGGTGAGCAGCTGGCACTGGGTTCGTTCATAGGTGGTCGCCAACACCGCCAGCTTGGCACTCAGTGAGCACTTGGCCACTGCTGCCAAGGTGCTGGAGGGTCAGAACCTCCCACCTCCATCCTCCTCTGGCTCTGCAGCAGCCCAGCAGCACCAACCTCAGCTTCCACCTCATTACGAGATGCCAAGAGCAAACCCTCGACATCAGCGAGGGGATGTGGCCAGGACACTCAGCAGGTCCAGCCCTCCCAGAGCTGCAGCTGCTCCTGCACACCTCAGTCCTTCCCATTGAAGCCACATCCCACTGGCTGCACAGGGGAAGCCCGGAGAGGGGACTCCAGCAAGAACCCAACAGGAGAAAGGGGTGAGACACGAGAAACGGAGAGAACACGGTGCAGAGAACGAAAAGCAAGTCTTGCCCTGACTGGTGCTGGAGGTGCCGGAGCGTTATGATATTAAAAGTCATTCAAGTGGGACTAACACTCTCAACGTACCGAGTAGTGGCTCTAAGTGAGGAAATTAGGGCTATTAATCATTCCGAGGCGTTAACAATTCCAGCAAGGCCAGGATGGCCCCGTTCCCAGTGGGGCTTAATAAAATACACGGGGTTTATACTAGTAAAACAACATCTCGAATGTCTGAGGCACACCTTGCGCCCCCAAAGCGCTTTGCCCTTGGCTATAAATTGTCCTGCCTGCAGCCAGGAGAGCAGAGGAAGGAAGGTGCAGCATCCCTGGGAAGTATGCAAAGAACTCGAGGAGGTGAAACGCTGCCAGGCACGATGGAATTCGCTCTGTGTCAGGCAAGAGGGGATGTTGGATCACATCCTATCTGCTCGAGGTGTCTCCAAGAGCTGCTCAAGGTTTTCCAGCCTCCCACCAACACACAGATTTCATGATGACTCCAGGGATGGGAAGAGAACACAAGTCAAGACTGGTTGGCTCCCAAGTTGCTCTGTTAGGGCTATTGAGAGCTGTGGGGAGATGAATCGGTTCTCCAAGGGGAAGGTCTCCACTGAGAAGCCAGACCACACTCTTGTCTCAACCTCAGCAGAGCTCTTGGAGCAGAAGCCAGCAGGGAGGAGGCTCTGTGCCAGCCCAGCCGAGGAATTGCACAAGAGCCGGAGCATCTCCCACCCAAGGAGACAGGGACCAGGGCTCTGGCAGCTGCAGGGCAGCACTGCTGCCCCTCAGCACTGGTCTAGGAGGTGTCCTTGTGGGCACACACCAGGTCAGAAGAGGTACAGCCAGACCATGCTTCACCCGGGCATGGAAAGGGGGACTCCAGGGGTTTCACAGCTCTTGGCATGCACAAAGACCTAAAGAAACCCCCAACTCCATAAGTGACAGTGGAGCCTAAACCAGTGCTGAGGTTATTTGTCTGGGTCACATTAGGTGGGAGAGCTGTCCAGAGCTGGGAGCACCCTGCTCCTGATGGGGAAAGACAGCATCAGGAGAGGCAGATTCTCAGGCTGAAACCCTGCCAGGTGGGATGTGGAAGCCAAGTCTGTCACCAACCCATCTTCCATCCAAGGAGCATCTCTCCGTGATTCAAAGCCACTGTGATGTGTCTGGGCAGGGCAGCTCCTGCTCCCTGGGTGCTGCCTCACACCCCACCCCACTCTGCTGCTGGATGGTAGCTACAGACAATTGGCCAAGTGGGTTTGGGATCCTCGAGGAGAGAAGCCACGGGAAGGAGACACTTTAACTTCCCTGCACTGAGTGACAATGAAGAAGCCTCACACCTTGGCTCTCTGGTGCTGAGATGGCACCAGAAGGAACCAGAGGGTTTCCCCAGCCCCTGCAACTGCTGCAGTCCCATGACAGCCAGGACCACTCAGCAGGAGGAGGAGGAGTAGGTAGGTAGCAGTGGAGGCAGGAGAAGGTAGGAGGCTTGGCCCCTGCTGGAATGACTCACTGAGTGCCCAGGTGAATGCTGTTGGTGATGCTGGGGCTGGGCACACAAGGGCTTCACTCTGCTTTGGGGCTGGAGAGCTGCCCCCACAAACTGCTGCCTCAGCCAGGAGAGATCTAGCAAAGAAACAACCCCCTTGCCAACAGCTCTGGGTCACTGAAACAATCAAGAGATGCTGTGGGTCTGTAATGAGAGGGAAACTCAGTTCTCCTTAGCATCCTCCTCCTGCTTGGATCTCTAGAGTCTAACCTGGCTCTGTAGAGCATCCTGAGAGCTGGAGGAACCCCTCCCCAGCCCTTTGCTCCCCTGGATGGGCTGACACCGGCACCTTGCTGGAAGGTGGTTTTCTCCAGCAGCAGACCCTTCCCTCTGCCTGTTGCTGAGGTGCTTTGGACTCCAGCAACACTCCTGGTCTCCCCACATCCACACTCACAGTCTGGTGCTTTTCCTGAGTCTTCTGGTCTTTCCCATCAAGGAGCTCAGCAACTGGGAGCTTGCAGACTGTACAGCACAGCCCATTGATCCGGACTCCAGCACAGAGAAGATGCAGAAGGATCAAGGTGCTCTGGGATCTGACCCTTGGGACAAGATGCAGCAGCTCCCCAGAACTCACAGCCCACTTCGGGGATCTCCCAGTAACACTCAAGGAAGAGCAGCCATGAACAGGAAAACTCTGAGCTGGTCAGACTTTCTCCAGAAGGGGCTGAGCTGGAGCAGAGTCTCGATCTGAGCTCCACAGGAGGACCCGGAGGGGTCTGCACATCCCTCGTGGGGAGCACAGGAGCAGGACCCAGGCAGGCGGAGGCCAGGGGCTGGCGCGGAGCACACGCTGCCAAGTGAGGAGACGCGTCTGCCTGCGATTTGCTTGTTTATCTTAGAAGCAATTTAGGTTTCTCCTTGTTTACAAGAAGGGAAGTCAGCAGACTCTTAAGACAAGAACAAGGACTGGGAGCCAAGATGTGACAGTTGTCTCCTGTTCCCCCACACATCACATCACAGCCCCAGAGCACGAGCCCAGGCAGACACATCCCTGCCGGGTACCAGCCAGAGGGGAAGGAGGTTGCTGGGGAGGGAATGACAGGGCTCTCAGACACTTGCCTTTGCCTTAGTAATGGGAGGTCTCTGGTCTCTGCTGATGCTGGGAGCAGGATGGGAGGCCAGGAGATGGGAGTCCAGTGCCACACAAGGGTTCCCCACGGCTCAACTCCATCTCCTGGGAGCCAAAAACCAGGAGCTTACGGGAAATACAGTGATCTAGGTGATCCTGCTGTGGCAGAGGGATTGGACTGGATGATCTTTTGAGGTCCCTTCCAATCCCTAATGTTCTATGATTCTGTGACTCCACAAGTGCTCATGGCTTGGCCAAGAAGTTACTGGTGCAGCATCCCCCAGCCAATGACTGCAGCAGGGATCATAGAATCATAAAATCATTAGGGATTGGAAGGGACCTCAAAAGACCATCCAGTCCAGTCCCCCTGCCACAGCAGGATCACCTAGACCAAGCCACACAGGAACATATCCAGGGGGGGTTTAAATGTCTCCAGAGAAGGAGACCCACCTGGGCAGCCTGTTCCAGTGCTGCCCAGCTGGGCAAAAAGCTCTGAGAGGTGCAAGGTGGGAGATTTAAAGACATAAGGACCTAAGGCAGCAGCATCCATCCCATATAACCCTATTTCAGAGGGTGAGGATTGTTATCCCCACTTGCACTTAATCATTTACTGCTCCAGCCCCTCCTTGCTGGGGCTGCTCCTGCTTACCTCTACCACGGTCAGCCTCCAGCTTGGGTAGAGGTTCCCTCTCACAGCTGTTTTCTGAGCTCAGGGTGGTTTGGTTTCTGCTGTAAAAACGTTGCTTTCCCCCAGAGGACAGCTCTGCACAGAAACTCTGCAGAGCCCAGCATCATTTTTTAAGAATGAAGCTCTGATAAGGCAGCTGGAGCCTTCTCAGAACGTCCATTGTCTTTGCTGGTTTGGAGACGTCGGGGGGGTTTTCGAGCGCAGGATCGGAAGGGTTGCCTTCATCAATCCAAAACAAATAGTTGGGGGTGGTTTTTTGGTTCCCTCTCCCACAGTTCTCCTTGGCAGAACGTTCCCCATCTCGCTCCGCTTCACAGGAACTGAACCCAACCGGAGGGATTGTGATTAAATCGGAAGATCCCGGTCTCGCTGAGACGACCTCAGCCTGTCGGGGCCGTGTGAGGAATTTTCCCCCTTGTGCCGCTTCCCAGCATCACAGCGGCTGCGGGATGGGTTTCAGCACCTCCTCTGCGATGGAGGCTGTGGGTACCGCAGCAAAGAGCTGCTGGTTTGTAGCCCCGAGCGAGGGGAGATGCAGCCACCGACTCCGGCGAGGTCTGGGACCCGCCAGAGCGAGCTGCTCCCTCAGTGCCCTTCACCTGCTCCCCTTCCCCTTTCTCCTGCTGATAAGGTTTGCTCTGATCGGGATGTTTGGCAGGAGAATTAACGAGGAGTAATTAGCTCATGGTGTGAAGGGAGTGCCTGCTCTTTATCTTGTCTGGAGGGTATTCCTTGATCACAGTCTGCCAGGGATGGGGTCGGGCAGAGCTTTACCTGCAGCTTTCCATTGCAGAGGCAGCTCCTCTGCTCCTCCCTGTCATCCCAAAGCCCAGTGCCACAGCCCACAGTGCTCGATGGAGGTCCTACAAGGTTCCTGGTGAATTGACCCATTAGAGAATATTTCCTTCACCTTTTCCAGCTGTTCCAGCAGCTCTTTCCTCAAGGGGCAGGCTTTGGCTGCCACTGCAACCTCCGTGCTGCAGCACTGCTGCCTCCCAGCAACCTCATCCTGGCTCCTGACAGAGCAGGCAGGGACACAGAAACCATCCCCATCCCTGCTGGGACCAGGCAGAACAAGTTCAGGGCCAGGGAACCCAGCCACAATTCCTTATGGGGTCCCTGCAGCCCCACTGGAGACCACTAGTCAGCACCTCACCCAGCAGTGGGACCCAGCCACTCTGGCTGCCCAGCACCAGTAAAACCATGAACCTCCCACAGCCAGCTCTGCTCGATGGTGAGCTCCTGTGGGCTTTTCATTGCTGAATGGCTCCTGCCTTCATCCCTCATGCCTGCGCTGCGGGATGAGGGGCCATGAGCCAGCCTGTGGAAACAACGCTGGTCCTCAGAGCCGGGGCTTGCAAACCCTGGGGAGCTGGGTTTGTTATCCTCAGCCCCAGCCTGGGATGACCTTGTGCTTCTGCCAGCATTAAACAAAACCTTGTACAAAAGGGAGCAGATCCCACTGCACTCTGCGCTCGCAGGGCTGTCCTGTGCACGCGGGCTCCCTCGGGGCTAGTAGGAGCCATAGAAAGTGGCCAGAGAGAGACAATGAATTATTGCCCAAGCTTAGTGCTTTGGATTAGTATTAAAGGATGGTTCTTGCTTCCAGTCTGGGGAGGGGGGGGGGGTTGACTCTGAATCCCAGCCCTTCAGGCAGGATCACAGCTCCGTGCTCTCCAGCACAGGCAGCCGCTGCCCGGCTGGGATGAGCGGGGTGGAAAATTCCACGTTGCCTCCATTGTTGGGGCTGGTGGGAGGCTGCAGGCAGAGCTCAGGGTCCTGTTGTTGTCTGGGTGTGCTCATCCAGGCTGTGGTTTGTACGTGGTCTTTCTGTTCTGAGCTCCTGCCCTCTCCCCAGTGCTGCAGAGAGGGGACTGGGTGGGATGTGGGCAGGAGATGGGCAGGACAGGGGCACAGTGCTGCTCTCCCAGTCCTCAGGACATGTCCACCAGTGCAAGAACTGCACAGAGAGAACTAGAGAGCCAGGAGAGAAGGGAATGAGGACTGTGGCAGCAGGAGGTGAAACCTGCTCCTCTTTCTCCCCGACCCGAGCATTACCTGTGCCATGGACCGTTGTCCCTATGTGGTGCAGATAGGAGACACTGCAGGTCCTGTGCTGGTTGTGCTGGTCCCAGCTGGGCTCCATCCTGTTGTGCTCAGCATGGCTGGGCTGGAATGTAAGGAAAAGGATTGGAGGGAGCTTTTGCACATCTGCAGGATCCTCTGCTGATGCCCCAGGGGCTCACAGAGCACCCAGGCTCTCAGGGCCATAGAGCCCAGAACCCACAGCCCCCCATTGCTGTCTGGCTCCAGGACACCCAACATCCCACCAGAGTGATGCACACACAGGGCAGAGCTGAGCCTGCCCCAGGCTGCTGCAGCTCGGGATTAGTTTGTCAAACACAAAGCCCAAAGCTCAGCAGCAGTGATGGCTCAGCAGTGCCCAGACCCTGCGTCCTGCCTGTCTGACCCCAGCACTGGGCAGGTCTTGCTGTGTCCCACGGCGCTGGCTCGGTCGCACTGAGGGGAGGTTGCCAGGAGGACACACTGCTGCGAGGATGCCCTTGGCAGAGCCCAGAGCAGCTGTGGCACATCTGGAAAGAGAATAGGGAAAGGAGCAGGTTTGATATAAGACCCCCAGACAGGAGGAGGACCCAGGGAACCCCAAGAACAGGTAGAGTGGTAACTCCGCTCCATTCTCTCCCACAGGTACATCGGGGCGCTGGGTGCGAGGGTGATCTGCGATAACATCCCTGGGCTGGTGAACAAGCAGCGGCAGCTGTGCCAGAGGTACCCCGACATCATGCAGTCGGTCGGGGAAGGAGCCAAGGAGTGGATCCGGGAATGCCAGCACCAGTTCCGGCACCACCGCTGGAACTGCAGCACCCTGGACCGGGACCACACCGTCTTTGGCCGGGTCATGCTGCGAAGTAGGTTCTGCCCCACCGTCCCTTCCTCATCCCCACGGGCCTCATCCCTCTGTGAGAGTCTCTCCTCTCGTGCCCAGGGGTTTGAGTTACTCCCCTGGGAGAGCTTTGCCTTCCCCTGTAAATTAATCAAACGCTAATGGGAGCGGAGCGCTGCGTCTGGAATAGCTGCACCAGATGAGATGGAGCAGGGGGAGCACTGGGGGAGAAGGGGGAAGGAGGAGACACCTCCGGGGAACGGGCTTATACGTAAACAGTAATGGGATATATAAATATTTGGAGAGCAGGGTTGGCCAGGACTCAGCAATTCACGTGGGAACGGGCTGTTCCCTCGCATGGCAAAGGAGACGAAGGCAGGGCTGTGCCTCCAGCCCTCACTTTGGGCTCCAAGGTGGAGGAGAACTGCAGCGACAGGGCAGGCACCAGCCCTGCACCTGAGGCTGGGCACAGATCCTGCCCAAGAGGGACCTTCCTGCTCCAGGTGAGGCACGGATAGGGGACAGGCAGGGCTGCACCCAAGGAGCGAAGAGGGAAGGGGCAATGGGGGTACAAATGGGCAGATCCAGAGCAGGGGCAGCATCGTTGGCTCCGGCCACCCCTGGGATTGGACCTCAGGACCGGCGTGAGCTGCAGGACAGATGCTGCTGCACCTCGTGATGTGCTGGGGCGCATCCAGCCACGTGGCCTCCAAATCAAAGGCGGCTGGGAAGAGCCTTTCCATGCTCCAGGAGCAGCTCATATGGACAACATGTGAGCAAGAGGAGCGGGGAGCTTGTTCCCAGCTGTCAGGGGGATGGGGTGGTGGAGCCACCAAGCTGGGAACCAGCATCTAGAGAAGAGCTGGCAGGAGGGAAGGGGCTACAGGCAGCAGGATGCAGCACCCAGCCTGCCCCATCCCAGCCTCTCCACCCCGTGATGGCATCTTTACTCCTGCCCGTACCCTCTCCTGGCACTGGGTGGGGAGAGCTGAAAGCCCCTCGCCACAGCCTCATCCTGCAAGGCCCAACGAGAGCTCTGCTGCCTTTGAAGTTGCTTTCAAAGGCTCTCGAAATGAAGACGAACGTGGTTTTCATTTGCAGCTTCTTTTACAGCCTTATAAAACCAGCTGCGAACTCGAACCAGAGCCATAAACTCACAGGCGGCAGGCGGTGCCACGCGGAGAGAGCCTGGCGCCAGCCCCACACTCAGCATCAGCCCAGGGGGAGATGGCACTGGCCAGAGGGTGCTGCTGGTCCTATGGGCTCGGCATCCTCAGGCAGCCCCAAGAGCAGACATGGGGAGACTCCCCTTAGCCTTGAGGGGTGCCAGGGGAGCTGGGGTGGCCATGGTGGCCAGGAGGGATGGTTGAGCTTGGAGGATGGTCTCACCCATGGTCACAGCAGTTCCACCAGTGCCCTGCTCCACGGTGGCTGCGGGTGCCTGGCACCGCCTGGCACCGGCAGCCTGACTCCCCGTGCCCCTTCCTATCCCTGGTAGGCAGCAGGGAGGCCGCCTTCGTCTACGCCATCTCCTCAGCCGGGGTGGTCTACGCCATCACGCGGGCTTGCAGCCAGGGCGACCTGCGAGCCTGCAGCTGCGACCCCCTCAAGAGGGGCCGCGCCAAGGACGAGCGCGGGGAGTTCGACTGGGGCGGCTGCAGCGACAACATCAACTACGGCATCCGCTTCGCCAAAGCCTTCGTGGATGCCAAGGAGAAGAAGGTGAAGGATGCCCGGGCGCTGATGAACCTGCACAACAACCGCTGCGGGAGGATGGTGAGTGTGCTGGAGCGCTGCTGCCAGAGCTCCTGTGGGGAAGCAGGAATAGCAAGGGCACAGCAGGGGGACTCTGAGTGTCTCTAAAGGGTGGCAGGGGGCAAGAGATGGACCTGAGCTGTATTTCCAGTGCCCCCCACACTGGGACAGCCCCAAGGCAATAGCAGATCCCACTTACCTCTGCCCTCAGCACCTCCTCACTGATGCCAGTGGGGGTGACTGCAGGAACGGGTGGTCCATACTCAGCCCCTGTCTCATCACAGGACATCAGGGATTGCAAGGGACCTCAAAAGATCATAGAATCATTAGGGATGGGAAGGGACCTGGAAAGATCATCCAGTCCAATCCCCCTGCCACAGCAGGATCACCTAGACCAAGTTGCATAGAACACATCCAGGCAGGTCTTAAACATCTCCAGTGAAGGAGACTCCACAACCCCCCTGGGCAGCCTCTTCCAGTGCAGTTCAATCCCCCACCACAGCAGAATCACCTGGATCAGGAGATTGTCCTGTATTCCCAGGGCAACCCCGCACTGGGGACAGCCCCACAGTCAGAGCAGATACTCTGCTCCCAGCACCTCGTCACTGACTGGGGGAACAGATTTTCCATGTCTATAAATATGTAAGGGGTGGGTGTCAGGAGGATGGAGCCAGGCTCTGCTCAATGTTATCTGGTGATAGGACAAGGGGCAATGGGTGTGAGCTGGAATAGAAGAGGTTCCACATCAATACAAGAAGGAACTTCTTCCCAGTGAGGGTGACAGAGCCCTGGCAGGGGCTGCCCACGGGGGTTGTGGAGTCTCCTTCTCTGGAGACGTTTAAAACCCTCCTGGACATGTTCCTATGTGACTTGGTCTAGGTGATCCTGCTGTGGCAGGGGGATTGGACTAGATGGTCTTTGGAGGTCCCTTCCGATCCCTAATGATTCTATGATGCTCAGCCCCTGAACCATGGGGAGCCCCATCCCGCACCAGCACAGGCTGATGAGCTGCATGAGGGAGCAGCAGACCCGGGCACGGTGCCTGCTGCTGTGGGGTCACCAGCAGCCCTCAGCACATCCCTCCTCCCACAGGCTGTGAAGCGTTTCCTGAAGCTGGAGTGCAAATGCCACGGGGTCAGCGGCTCCTGCACACTAAGGACTTGTTGGCTGGCAATGTCGGACTTCCGGAAAACGGGGGATTACCTGAGGAAGAAATACAACGGGGCCATCCAGGTGACGATGAACCAGGATGGCACCGGCTTCACGGTGGCCAACAAGAACTTCAGGAAGCCCACGAAAACAGACCTGGTGTACTTCGAGAACTCACCCGATTACTGCGTCATGGACAAATCAGCAGGTAAATCCCAAAGCTCCAGTCGTTGCCCTAAAGCAGCTTCTACTCCCCTCAAAACAGGCCACTCTGCTTGGGAGGGGGCAGCGGGGATCAGGATGGAGATGGAGCAGTGCAGGGGGTCACCAAAGCTGCACCCCTGGCCATGTCCTTAGGGCAAAGGTCTCTCTACACAGAATCACACAGAATTGGAAGGGACCTCCAAAGATCATCCAGTCCAATCCCCCCAACACAGCAGGATCCCCTAGATCCAGCTGCACAGGAGCATGGCCAGGTGGGTTCTAAACATCTCCAGCGAAGGAGACTCCACAACCTAACCTGGGCAGCCCCTTCCAGGGCTCTGTCACCTTCACTGGGAAGAAGTTCCTTCTCACATTGATGGGGAACCTCCTCTGTTCCAGCTCACACCTGGTGCCCCTTGTCCTGTCATTGGGTGCCCCTGAGCAGAGCCTGACTCCATCCTCCTGACACTCACCCTTCACATACTTATCAACATTAATAAGGTCACCCCTCAGCCTGTACCCAGCCCTGCAGGACACGCTGCAGTGACCCAAACGAGGTGCCACTGCTCATCAGCCATCTCCAAGGTCTCCACTGTGGAGGGCAGACCCCACTCCTCAGCCATCCCCAAGGTCTCCACTGTGGAGGGCAGACACCCCAAACCCCACCAGACAGGTGCAGAGCAGGGGGTGGCGGGAGCATCCCAAGATGCTGGAGCGGGGAACCCCTTGACACGCTGCCTCTTCCCCCCGCAGGCTCGCTGGGCACGGCCGGCCGCGTGTGCAGCAAGGCGTCGCGCGGCACGGACGGCTGCGAGGTGATGTGCTGCGGGCGGGGGTACGACACCACCCGCGTCACCCGCGTCACCAAGTGCGAGTGCAAGTTCCACTGGTGCTGCGCCGTGCGCTGCAAGGAGTGCGAGGACACTGTGGACGTCCACACGTGTAAAGCGCCCAAACGGGCCGAGTGGCTGGACCAGACCTGAGGAGATGCTGGAGACACAGAGGGGAGAACCCGCTGCCACCCCTGCCGCCACGGTTCCGCTTACACCCTTGTGCCCTGAGGGCTGTGACGTTCTGGGAGCTGTAGTTCCCCTGCATGGCTTTTATTTAATGAGTTCTGCAAAGCACTAAGGACAGGACTACACTTGCCAGGAGGTCCTGTGGAGCCTTCTGTTTGCTCAGCAAAAACCCAGCCCCTACCCACAAGGGATCTGCCATCCACACCTGCTTCAACTGTGAAACTGCCGCTGCCCGTCGGTCTCTGCGGTGGGACGGCGCGGCTGACACGGACTGGGAGGCTGGATTGTCTGGATGTGATGGCTGAGGGAACCTGCATCTCCCCAGAGAATCACAGAGCGTTAGGGATTGGAAGGGACCTCGAAAGACCATCTAAGTCCAATCCCCCTGCCACAGCAGGATCCCCTAGATCCAGTCGCAAGGAAGATGGCCAGGTGGGTTTGAAACGTCTCCAGAGAAGGAGACTCCACAACCCCCCTGGGCAGCCCCTGCCAGGGCTCCGTCACCCTCACCGTGAAGAACTTACCTTGCAGTCAAGTTGCAGCAGCAAAAAACCCACCAGTTCTGAATAACACCCCTGCAGGAAAGATTCTCGTCTCATCTTTGCAAGGCCACAGGAAAGGTGTCGTGACTCTGGGGGGACAGTTCTGCAGGTCCCTCAGCAGCCCCCACTGAGCCAGAGACCTCGGCACGAGGCTTCTGGCCAGTGAAGGCAACGAGCAGAGCTGAAAACAGACTGAAACCGGCGTGACTGCACAAAGGGCCATCCTGGGTGCTGGTGGACACAGAGGGTTTGAGAAAGCAAAATAAAACCCCAAACCTGTGAACTTACCGGTAGGTTCTGGAGTCACCAGATGCACCAGTGTCCCTGTAAACCCCACCTGTATGTTGTGTATACTGCTTCTTATTTTAAGTCAAAATTCATTATAAACCTGTATCAGAAAATGATGTCCTTTGCTTTTTGAGTTCCTACCACTCCCCCAGGGTGGGAATCAGCCCACTGCATCCATAGACTCATAGACTGTTAGGGGTTGGAAGAGACCTCTAGAGATTATCTAGTCCAACCCCCCTAGGACAGATCACACAGGGCTGCTGTGTTCAGGTGGGTTGCTTCCACCCTGCAGCTCCTGAGCACACCCTGTGGTCCTGAGCACAGAGCTCCCCAATGCAGGAGGTCCCCACTCTCTCTCCCCCAGAGCAGAGACCCCAGGGACTCCTTTGCAGACAGCAAGATGCTCCTCCAGGAGACCCAGTGACCCAGCACTGGGTCAAGCAGAAGAGGCCAGATTCACTTCCAGAGCTTTCCCATAAAGAACCCCAAAACCCAACACTCAAAACTTAACCTACTGACTAAACTGGAAGGTGAGCAGGAGGGTCAGGCAGCCGCAGAGTGACAGAGATTGACCTCTGTGAGCTTGGAAAGCCCCTTACTTCCCCCAGCTCAGGTGCTCAGAGATGCTTTGTGTAGTGCAGATGTTTTATTGCGTGGTCAGAAGGCACCAACCCACCTCCCTGGTCAGACAGGTGAACCTGTGGGGTGAGCAAAACCCAAGTACCTCTGCGATCCCTGCAGCTCCTGATGCTCACCAGGTGCTTCTGCCCTTCTCCTTCCCCCGAGCAGGCTGCTCTTCCTCCCCATCCCAGGAACATCTGTGTTTGTCTTCCTACTCATCACCGTGTGCTGGTGAGCAGGTAAAGACCTTCCCCAAGGTGCCAGCGACATCCCCAGTTACTGTCACCCACAAACCCTTCACCTGGGGTCTGCCGGAGGGGCTCTGCAAGCCCAGTGTGGGCAGAGCGGGCTGAGCAGCTGCAGCGGCGACGTCTGAACGAAGGTCAGAGTAGTAGGATGGGATTAAGGCAAAGAAGATCATGCTGGTCCTTAGCTACCCCTCGGCTTCTGCAGAAGAGCATCTCTGACTGGGGATTCAGCAGTGAGAGAAAAGCGCTTTGAAAACTGCTTTGATGGGAACTGCTTGAAGAACACGAAGACGCTGCTGCTGAGGGCCAGACCAGAGCACCTCACCCCAGGTGAGACCTCCAGGCAGCTCCTGCAGAACACAGACCTCCAGCAGAACCACAGACACAGGCAAAGGTGCTGGTTTACTATCACCCACTCCTGCCTAAGCAAGTTACAGAATCACAGAACATTAAGGGTTGGAAGGGACCCCGAAAGATCATCCAGTCCCATCCCCTCATCATTGCAGAATTCAGTCATCGAATCCCAAACCAACAGCAGGGGAGGGCTGAGCAGCACCTGCTGCCCTCTCTGCTCCTGCAGAACTTGTGCTCAAGCTGGTGTTTACCTGGGAGGCTCCCGGCTCTCACCCGAGGCCCTTCCAACCCCTCTGAATCTCGAGGAGAGGCCGTTTCACTGAAGATTTGCTCCGTCTGGGCTGTGCCGAGGAATGCTGGCAGGTGAGCAGGAGGTCTGAGCCAGGCCAAAGGCATTTCAAGCCCGCCGTAGCGTCCGTCAGCACACGGGCTAATCTACCGGGAAGAGCTCCCTCATTTATCTTCATTACTGCTCCACCTACCTTCAATTTACGACAGACTTGAAAAAAATGCTGCCCCCTGGGCAATCAATCCAAACCTCCCTCCCAGAACTGGACACGCTCCGTGGGCTGGGAGGGACCCGGTGCCGGGGGACCCTGGGGTCAGCCGTCAATAAACATTTGTTCCTCTCCAGAGCATCCCGGGAGGTGCCTTCCAGCTGAATCGCTGCTGCCTGGCAGAGCCGTGGGGTCCCCGATGACTGACACCTTAATCAATGGCTGCTGCCTCAATGCATCTTCCCTGCGAAGGCAGATGTTCAGCATTTTAAAACAAAGGAGTGAACTCCTCAGGATGGGTTGTCTTGGGTTTATTGGCTTCACCCCTTCCTGTATCATCCTCTGGATCCTCAAATCTCCAGCACTTTGTACAGTAACAAACCCTCCAGAGCCTGGCCAGGTCCATGGGCACAATGGGACTCCCTACCCAGCTGCCTCCCCCATCCCAGCACTAAATCGGAGTCAAACTACTCAGAAGCGGGTACCAGTGGTGCAGAAGCAGCCAGAGCAGCAGCCATGGACACAACGTGATGAGCTGGAGGCTCCCTCACCCCATCCCAGCACTAAATTGAAGTCAAACTACTCAGAAGCAGGTACCAGTGGTGCAGAAGCAGCCAGAGCAGCAGCCATGGAGACAACCTGACAAGCTAGAGGCTCCCTAAACAAGAGGGGAGCATTTCTTCTGCAGGACTACACTCACTTGTTCATTAATGAGCAGCTAGCAAAAGCACAGCCACGAACACACAGCCAGTGCAAGGCACTGGCCCAATGCAGGCTGAAGGAGATTCAGACTGGTCCCAGAATCCCTGCAGCCAAGCCCTGCGGAGCAGCCCTTGCACACAGCCCTCCCCAGGAGCAGCTGGTTTCCATCGCAGAGCGTTTCTGACGGCTTCAGCCTCTTGGTTCCTGCTCAAGCTCCTCTTCAGTAATCTGCCTATGACAGGCAGGGAGCCTTTGATGCTCATTCATCTTCCAATCATCCCCCAGTCAGGAGCACATCTGAGCTCAAGGACAAGGAGCTGAATTAATTGCTTAAGGAGCTTCTGAATGAATCACCTTTATTGAAGAAGACGGGCAGGAAACAGAGGAGGAGGTAGGTGGCTCCAGAAACACAGGAGCCACCTCAATCCAGGGTATTTTCCCTATTAAACTAGGACCAACCTCAATCCAGGGTATTTTCCCTACTAAACCAGGACCAACCTCAATCCAGGGTATTTTCCCTACTAAACCAGGACCAACCTCAACCCAGAGTATTTTCCCTACTAAACCAGGACCAACCTCAATCCAGGGTATTTTCCCTACTAAACCAGGAGCAGGGCTTGGCACAGGTGACACCACTGTCGTTCCGGATGGATGTGGAGATGAACTTTCTGAGCTCTAGCCATGCAGTGTGGATGCTGCTCAGCCCAAACCCTCCATTACTAACTCTCTATTCACTGCCACGTTCACGCACAGGCGGGTGGCTAAGCTCAAGCACCTGCATGATCCGCAGGGTCAGCACCCAGGACACCATTATTGGGGCAGTGTGAGTGTCAGGCACAACCTGCTGGAGCTATGTGAGAGCCCCTTCACACCCCTCACTGCCGAAGCAGAGTCGGGAGGGCTCCTCCAGCTGACAGCGGGGGGTTCCTGCTCTGGAATCCCAGCTGGTGAGTCAAGGCAGGAGAATGCAATAGTCACCGTGTCACGCTGGTTTATAACCGGCAAGAGGCTCCAGCCAAATGAGAAAAGAAACGGCGAGGTTCTTCTGAGAAGGGTCTGTGCTGAGGAGGCCGTGGTCCGGTTACACAACTCAACGCATCCAGGGGAAAAGGGTTGGCCAGAAACAAGCAGAGCAAGAAGATCCCCAGTGGAGACTCACTCATCGCAGCGGATGCGCCCGCGCTGATGCAATAGGGTGGGTGCTCTCGAGCTTTCCCCCATGGCCAGGCTCGCTAAGGCCCTACCAGCGAGCACAATACAACAATCAGCGCTGGAAACAAGGGAAATTCCAAGCGCATGAGCAGCATCCCTGATCCCTGTCTCCTTCCCACAGCGCTAAGGGCTGGGGCGCGCGGAGCAACACCCCACTCCGAAGGCAGCCAGGAGCTGAGGGATGGAGCTGAGAACTGCTCTCCCCTCCAGCCACCTTCACTGGAGGTTGGGTGAGTTCAGAGCACTGCAGACTGTGCTCAGGAGCCCAACGTGACCCGAGCTCAGAGATTCTTGACCCGTAACAGATCAGAAGAGCTCACACATCACCCACGCAGCCCTAACCACAGGACAGAGGGGAGGAGTCCTTCTGTCCTTAACAGCAGGACAGGACAAGCTGAGATGTGGTGGAGTCTGAAGTCACCACAGAACATTAGGGATTGGAAGGGACCTCCAAAGATCATCCAGTCCAATCCCCTTGCCACAGCAGGATCCCCTAGATCAAGTCACATGGGAACGAATCTGCTCTCTTTGCTCTTGCTGCCCACAGTCCCTGCTGAGAACTGAGCACAGAGCACATCCCTCCATGGCCAGTCCCATCCCACAGCCCTGTGCAGCTCCCAGCCACCACAGAATCACAGAACATTAGGGATCAGAAGGGATCTCGAAAGATCATCCAGTCCAATCCCCCCACCACAGCAGGATCACCTAGATCCAGCCACACAGAACCCTATATGTGAGGAGTCAGGGAGAAGCACCTCCCCGCCACAGGTGTCATCTCTGGGCAGGGGAAGGGTGGAATTAAGTGATGTCTGTACGAGAGAAGGAGTCTGTACGTCTCCTTCTCTCTTGCTCTCCTGTTTAACCTCTGCAGGCTGCTGGCACCACAGGCGGACGATGTGGTTTGCAGAGGTGCAGGCACTTCCCTCTCCCCCCCTCCCCCTGGAATCTTCCTCTCACTTGTGGTCCTTGGGATTCACCCAATGTTTCTGAGAAGAGAAAAAAAAAGGACCTCGAGACAAGTATGCATTTAATAAGCAGTGAGACAAATAAGCTCCAGTTATCCCAGCAGAATTACAACACCAGAGAACAATTTTCTGCATTCCTCGGAAGGCCTGAAGGAACCCAATTGCCTGCTCTCAGCCTAAATAGGTACCAGACACCAAGAGCTCCATAAGCAAACAGAGCCCCCAAAGTGCAAAAATGAAATAAGTAAAAGGCTTCACGTTCCACATAAACCAGCCGTTTGCACCTTGTTATTAATGGGCTTGACTCTGACCTTTAAACCCGCCTTGCGCACACAGTCATGGATCTGCGAGCCTTGGCACCCTCACAACAATTCCAGGATGAGGAGCAGGGAATAAACAAGCCTGGACGGTGCTGGAGGAGATGCAGGAAGGGAAGTTGGACCCAGATGCGCTCCAGTGCAGTCCCCAGGGCCAAGAGGAGATTGTGGGGGATTGGACAAGATGATCTTTCAAGGTCCCTTTCAATCTCTAATGTTCTGTGATTCTGTGATCTCCACATGAATGTGTCACCAGCAAGCTTGGTGAGGGGTTTCCAGTGTAATGAGAGGTCCTGTTGGAAAGCTTCAAGTCAAGGAAGCTGCTCACAGAATCATTCAGGTTGGAAAAGACCCTTGGGATCACCAAGTTCGACCTACTCTATAAGTTCACCCCTGACCCCTGGGATCATCGAGTCCAATCATCAACCCTACTCTACAAGTTCACCCTCGACCCTTGAGATCATTGACTCCAACCATCAACCCTACTTTACCAGTTCACCCCTGACCCTTGGGATCATCCAGTCCAACCATCAACCCTACTCTGCAAGTTCACCCCTGACCCTTGGGATCATTGAGCCAATTATCAAACCCTACTCTACAAGTTCACCCCTAAACCAGATCCCCCAATGCTACATCTAAGCATCTTTTAAATTCATTCAGGGATGGGGACTCAACCACCACCCTGGACAGTCCATTCCAGTGCCTGACCACTCTCTCTATGAAGAACTCAGTATCCTAAGTCTCCAGGTCTGAAGGAGGTGACCCCACAGCCATCCTCCTCCTGGACCAAAACTAACCTGACATGGTGAGACACTGAGAGCAACGATAACCCAACAAAACAAACCACCCCAAACTCGATCCTAAATGAACCAGACTCGAATGACACCAGTGTACACTTCACATCAGGTATCACAGAAACACAGAGCATTAGGGATTGGAAGGGACCTCCAAAGATCATCCTGTCCAATCCACCGGCCACAGTAGGATCACCTAGATCCAGTCACATAGGAATATATCCAGGAGGGTTTTAAACATCTCAAGAGAAGGAGACTCCACAACCCCCCTGGGCAGCCCCTGCCAGGGATCTGTCACCCTTACCAGGAAGAAGTTCCTTCTCACACTGATGTGGAACCTCCTCTGTTCCAGCTCACACCCATTGCCCCTTGTCCTATCATTAG
>JAOXOE010012014.1:0-24148 GCA_028565055.1 Phoeniculus purpureus
ACAGCAGGATCACCTAGACCAAGTCACACAGGAACTCATCCAGGCAGGTCTTTAATATCTCCAGTGAAGGAGACTCCACAGTCACCCTGGGCAGCCTGTTCCAGTGCTGTTAACTAAATATTGGTCACTATGTGCCTTTTTCTAGCAGAACCTGTATTCTGTCACTTGTGTAGGGGAAAGTGTCACTGTGTGTGTGTGTGTGTTCAGTTTACAGAACTGAATTCAAAGGTAAAACATGCTCTGTGTATTATATGCAGCAACATGCTGAAACCAAAGGGGAAGATGCTCAGTGATAAAGGGAATTGAGCAGGTCCAGTTTTCATCACTTCTTGGAAGAGGAAGAGCAAGATTGTGGGCAGCATTTTCTCAAGGGTGGCTGTCTGTTCTCAAAGGCAGAATGGCCCTGCACTATTGTGTGTGTGATACCTGCCTGCTAGTTGGGCACTGGAATATCACTGAAGGATGACACTGGAATAAAGAGGGATGTTTCACAATCAAAAACCAAACCAAAATAAATCTAATTTAAGGAAAGGGTGTGGAAGCTCCAACCCTAGTTGCTGGCTGTGCCAAGAAGAGGGAGATAGAAAAGAATGGCCATCACTCTGTTCTGGGCAGGTGGAAAATAACTGCATGCGTGACCTCCTCTTCCTTTCTCTTCACGCCCACGGCCAGGAAGACCTTAGTCTGACTCGAGTGACAAAAGCTTTGTTTGACTGATGTACAGATGGCTGTTTTGTCTAAGAATTCAAGATAGATTTTTGAAGGAAATATGGGCACGTAAGCTAGGGGGGTTTGGGCAAGAGCAGTTTCTTTTGGGGGTTGTGTGTAACTCCACAGAAGTAAAGACCAGTTGATTTATTGCCTTCCTGTGAAGCCCATGCTGACGCAAAAAGAAGATGATTTTTGCCGAAGAGACAGTGGAATCAGTGACAAAGCACTGCTTTTAAAGATGCAGAAGAGAAGAAACTAGATTTCATAATCAAAGACGAAAATGAGAAACTTTGTCCTGAAGGCAAATGCAGATACTTCTGTTTCACTCTTCTTTTCCACTACACTTTTCCCATGAAGTAGATGCAAATCCCAACACGCACTAAGTTTTCCTCCAGGCATGATATACTTGTGTGGTTATTTAAGTAAGAAGTGGGTTGAAAAAGAGATATGAGGTGTTCCTGGCAGAAAGGTTTTGGAAAAGAGTGCTGTATTTTCTGCTGTTGTTTTAAAGTCACCCCTGAGAGCATTTCTAGTTGGAAAAGGAATAGCTGTCATTCTAATCTTACAGCACACACATTCATTCCCTTCATAATTTACTTTGACTTCTCATGGTGAACCCAGTATTTCTGAGTCTATCTACTTTTGAAAGTGGCTAGAAATTAAGTGTAAGTTTATTATCAAAATAAAGAGTGGCTTAAGAAGTCATTCAAGTAGAGCAAGAACTTGCTGGAATCAATGCTTCCAAGAAATCGCAAATCCTTGTTGCACAGGTCACTTAGCATCTGGAAGCAGTAAGTGCTTGTGTGTGGTCTTGCCTGGAAAGACTTCCAGCTCTCGATGTCATGCATTGCCATCTAATACGCTCTGAAAGGTGTCTGTGTTTGGTGTGAAGGATATTGGCAGTGGTGGGGTTTTGTCTAAGCTAAGTGCTGTAAATGGAATCATTAGAGGGCAGGCACTGGTGAGTGGGATTGCTGGTGTAGCTACTGCTGAACAATCATAGGAAGATGGGTTTTAACCACCTTAATGCCTCTGCAGCCCATTGCTGCCTTTCCTTCTAATCTGGACATTCATCTCCCAGCAGCAGCTTTCCCATTCCTGCTCATGTGCTAGTAGTTCATCCTCACCTCCAGTGCTAGAATTTTGGCACCTGTGCCACAGATGGGCCACTTTTTACCGTCAAAGCTCTGTGAGTTGCTCCTCCACCTTAGCCTGCACCTGTAAAGGTAGCCAAATGGATCAAGTTCAGCTAAGGTGTGTCCCCAGCATTTGCATCTACGCACCCACACATGCAGCTGCCTGCATGGGGCAAGGGATGCAACCCTACGGGACACTCCTCAGGTTTGGGGAGCATCTCAAAATGAGAAGACTTTGAAAACAGGCAAATAAACCTTCAGGGCTGCCCCCATACTGCCACAACCCTTAACAGTGCACAGGCACATTGACTATGGCCTCAGGTAAAACTGTCAGCTTTATCACTGTGGAGCAACCCATAGCAGCCTGGGGCACCACTGGAAGGGGTAGCAGTGGCAACAAGGCTGGGTCTGCCTTTGCCTGCTTGTAAGCAGGTGAGGTGTAGAGGCAATCAGGAGGAGGTGCTGAGGGTCCACATGGGAGGATTTCAGTGTTGCACCCGGAGTTTTCCCTCTAGTTGTTTTGCCTCTTGTCTCGTCCTCTCTTTAGGATATTGGGATGCCAGCACTGGTCAATTAGAATAATTATAACCTAAAATATTTTGTCCCAGTAGTACAAATAGTGTGCCTGGAATAACTTTAATGAAGCTCTTCACAATGAATTACTTAATGCCTAAGTTGGCAGTCTGCTTACCCTTCTGTAGTCTGTCTTGAGGAATGCCTGTACTTCCAGCTTCAGGTCAGTAAGATGGGGCATTGGTGAAATCAAAGGGTTGGCTGCAACAGTTCAGATTAAGCTGTTACAGTGTGAGAAGAGCCCCCTTGCAGTACAGCACCATTAGCTCTCTCAGAAGCCTTATGATAACTAACTTTCTGGCAGGGCAATGCCTCCAGACTGGTGGTTTTTTTAGTAGCTGGAAGTACAAAGGTTCTGCCAGTTCAGTTGACAGAGTCTGCTTAACGCCACTGAGTTGGCACCCTGACTCCTGCACATTTTCCCACTTGCACACTCTTTTTTTTTTATCCCATTATTACATCAGTGCCTGACTTTTTTAATCAGTGAATGCATCATGGAAGACACAGTTAGCTTTGGACTATTGGACAGAGTTTGTCTTCCAGATTTGTACATGTTGATGAGACAATGAAGAACCTCTTCCTAGCTGCTTGTTACCATCCTCCTTCCAAAGTCTGCTGCTGACTGAGATCCATCAGCTGATTTGCTTGGAGGCTGTTTCAAATCTTACAATGAACCCAGGTCTCCGGGAGTAATGCAAGTTAGGGAGTGGTCCCCTGGGCAGCTGAACTGGCAGACCTTTGAAGCTAGCAACACAGCGAAGAGTACTGTTCTGTCTGTTCAGAGTCAAGAGAAAGCAGTGGAACTATTCCTCCTTGGCTTATAGTATTTATCCGTTGCATCTGGTCCAAGTGCTAGGTCCCACACCTCACTTGGGGCAATCCCTGGTATCAGAGCAAGTGGAGAGATGAAGGGATTGAGAACAGCCCTTGGAGAACAACTTGGGAATACTGGACAAAAATCTGGATGTGACTTGGCAATGTGCACTCCTAGTCCAGAAAGCAAACTGTATCCTGGGCTGCATCAGAAGTAGTGGGCAGCAGGTTGAGGAAGGTGATTTTGCTGCTCTACTCCATTCTGGTGAGACCTCACCTGGAGTACTGCGTCCAGCTCTGGAGCTCCCAACACAAGACAGACATGGACTTGTTGGAGTAGTTCCCCAGAAGGCCACAAAAATGATCAGAGGGACAGAACATCTCTGCTGATGACAGGCTGAGAGAGTTGGGATTATTCAGCCTGTTCTGATTGTTCAGTAGACAAGGCTCTGGAAATCTTATTGTGGTCTTCCAGTACTTAAAGGGAGCCTACAGGAAAGATGAGGGCAAGCTTTTCGGCCAGGCTTGTTGTGACAGGATGAGGGGTGATGATTTTAAACTAAAAAAGGAGAGATTTAGACTAGATATAAGGAAGTAGTTATTTACTGTGAGGGGGGTGAAACACTGGAACAGGTTGCCCAGAGAGGTGGTAGAAGACCCATCCCTGGATACATTCAAGGTCAGGTTGGACGTAGCTCTGAGCAATCTGATCTAGTAGAAGATATCCCTGCTTGCTGCAGGGGGCTTGGGCTAGATCACTTTTAACCCAAACCACTATGTGATTTCATGTTTGTGTTGCTTCCTTTATACTATACCAACACACTTGTAGTTGAGCAGGAACCTGATGTAGCCGTCTGTCATTCCCTTGAAGCATTAGCTCTGTTCTCTCATCGTTTTAGAGGCTAGCTGTATCGATTCCAGAGCTAAAGTGACTGTGGAATCGCATTCTTGGTAATGGTTACTTTGGTTTTCAGTGTGAAAAGAGCTTTTACAGCACTGCTGTGGAGTTAAATTACAGTAAAGGCATTCTCAGCACATGTTTGAGATGTGATCATAGGACTCGTGTACGGTTGCAAAGAAAATATTGCAACTTGTGGCTCCTGGCAAGGCACAAGTGCTTGCAAAACATGGCCTTAGATCCTTAAAATAATACATCCAGTTCTTAAAATAAAAGGGGGAGCCAGAAAAAAATCTAAAAGAAACCCAAAGCCCATTCGTGTCACGTAGGAGCCTGTAGTCTTGGCTGCTGTCTTCCCAAGATCAGTAGCACGAATGCAGTGTGATTGCTGACACTTCTCTGTGTTGCTACAACTTTTAGGCGAGGGACCCTGGAAGCAAGTTACAGACTGCTGGACTGACACTGCCATGGGAATGGAAAGAATGCTGCTTTGTAGGGAAATGCATGGAAGGATTTTGTAATCCTATTGCAGAACACTTGGAATCGACACAGGAGGCCATTTCTGCCTCATCTGTCACACACAGTTTGGAAGATCATTCCTAGTCTAGAAAATAGGGCTGACTTGAGCTTACCCACACCGTGGCTTTCTAAGGCACAGCTGCATGAAGCCCTCAGACAGGGGCTTATCCCTGCTTTTTGCTTCCTACCTGACTGACCTGGATTTTTGTTTGTATTGATAGCTGTTACTAGTATGGACAGAGACTGGGGATGCCATGGCATGAGAACTTGCGCTGAGGATTTCTTCCTGAGACAAGGGTCTCAGCAGGTCCAACAGTGTAAAACAGATGTTAGCAAACTGGCTCTGATCGGCAGAATTGTTCCCTCTCAGAGAACTGACCTGCTACTTGAGAACTCTAAGTCTAAAGTAGCACCTGTATGAATCTCTCTGGAAAAACGGAAGCTTTTATGGTTTGTACGGTATTTGCCTACGCCGCTGTTAGTTTACGACAAGTATTGTATTGGACATCTTGTAAATAGTTAAATATACTTAAAAGGACAACAAAAAAACCCCGATTCTGCAGAAAATGACAGGCAATCTCAGTGGATGTAACAGCAATAAGGTACTGGACTTTTTAATATACCTATTTTGGCTCTTGTGTATCCTGCTCTTTATTCTTAACACTATAATCAAGTGTAATTACAGGTGTAGACATTTTAATTAAGGGTGAATGAGTTTTAATTAAAGGTGAAAACAGTAGAATTGGATCAACATTAGCAACGTCTCTATGACCCAAGCTGAAGTGTCTCGGTATAAACCTAAGGAAACATTTATTAACACAAAATTTCTCCGTTGAGCGTATGAAGTGCCCTCCTGCAAAAAGTCGTGTCTGAAGTGCTCCAGTATTGCTGCAGGTGTGAGATGGTAGAAAATCTCTTTGCCACTGATATTTGAAGTTTAACTAGTGCGTTATCAGTAGATGGCAATTAATCAGCTTCTCTGTTAACGTTACTTACCGGTTGTGAAGTTCTCACCCATGGGAGAGCCGTTGGCTTTCTCACTGGTGGGGCATACAGTTGTAGTAAAAGGTGGAGCAGCTGTGAATTTGGACTGAGAGATGCAACTTCTCTTGTGTTCTAACAGCATGTATATAAAACAAGTTAATATACTCATTTTAATGATAAATTAATGAACTCTGTAGATAGGTCTAGAGCGTTTATTGATTGTCTGAAAAAAGGCAACAGAATACTCAGTGTTTCCTTGTTTGTCTGGAAATCTTTTGGTTTCCTGGGTCAGAAGTCAGACATTTGCAACAGGCTGTTCCTGTAAGGCTGAAGTTCAGCTGTGGCTAAGGTCAGTTCCAACTGCAAATGGTTTCTATCTTCATCAGTTTTTGGTGTCCTGTGTTAAATGACATCGTTATCCATTCCATTCTGACTGTGTAATATCTGGATCAAGTACACCAGGATGATTAGTAGCTGCTATCTCTTTTTTCTCGGTGACAGCATTCGTGGATGTGTTCATTCCTGGTCAAAACTAGCTTCATATTGATGTCACTGTTGCTCAGAGCTTCAGCTGTTATTTATAGCTAGTGAGCACTACCTGTGCATCCACAGGTATGAAGCCTTGCAGATGACATTTTCTTACCATCTTCTTTTGTGTAACTGTTGAGCAAGATAGGTTTAGAGAAAGGAGTAGCGAAGAAAAATTGTCTGTCCTGCTCTGCATTAGATTTTTTCATGTTGAATGAGGGTTTTTTTGTTTCATTTGAGTTATGTGATACCAATAGAAAATAAAATACTGGTGAGTTGATGCATCATGCTGTGGAAATGAGAAAAGCTGAAAGTAAGCAATTTTGCAAATCCCTGTGGGCAAATCTGGAGTGGGTTTAGTAATGCTCAACTACAAATCAAAACAAAACTTTTAATGTCTTTCAAAGGTCTGTCATCCTTTTTCCATTCTCTTTCTCGACCTTTCAGTTATTCAGGGGTTATTATCCTTAAATCCTATTTCTTTATTATTTATGACTTTTCCACACCAAAACTGTGATAAAGTTCATTACATGAAAACTATGCTCTTTGAGGTTTTAAATAAGTCCTAGTGAAGATGAAAATACACAAGGGAATGTGAGACCGATGGTGCTTTATGTAGGTATTGTACCCCTCACGTGGATTGCAGTGTGGATTTAGCACTGGTGCATGTTTGAGTAAATATATTGGAGTGATGCAGTGAAATTACTTTTGTTTTCTGATGGTGGATATAGACCGTGTTTTCCTTTGCTAACCTTCTCCTTACTAGGTCCAAAGTTTCTCCAGTTTCTCCTTAATGCTTCAGCTCATCAGTTGCACCAGAGCACCTATGAAAGGTGAGTGGCCGCTCATCTGTGTGCTGTCTCAGGATACCGTGTCATGAAATACCCATTTGACTCTTTTGGCTCTGAGTTTAGCGTATCTACGCTCACCTAACCACAGAATCACAGAAACACTTCGGTTGGCAGAGACTTTTCAGATCACCAAGTCCAACCATTGACCCAGCTACTCTCATTAATTATCCTTTACATGCAGTGAGGAACGATGTGACGATCTGACACAAAAATCTGTTCATAGGGAGAGGTTGTTCTGTTGTCAAGTCAACAATAGTTTAGTGAGAAACTCCCTACACTTTTACTGTTGGACAACACATGGAAGTACCCCATTGTCTTATGTTTAAAGCTCTGAGCAAAAGCAAACGATACAGAGCAATTTTTATGCTAGATTGTGGACGTTTTGCATCGTTCGCTTACGCACTATTATTACAAATAAATCTCATCGCTCATAGGAATCATATTCCTCACATTAGTTATTTTTCTTGTTGGTGCTTTATAATAGCTTTATAATACATAACAACCAGTCTTTGCTCACACACCTCCTTGACTGGTCTGGCTATCGTGAAAGTTAAGAGGCTCAGAGCCCTCAGAATCTGATTGTGCTGCACGTGCCAGATGGAAGTGCAGCCTTTTGAGAAACATGCTTGGAAACCAGGAGGAAAAAATGTCCGTTAATTGGTTTTGTGATCCATTTTTCGTTGGGGTGTGTGGGCAGTTCTGGCTAATGGAATCCATCGGTCCATAGCAGTTTGCTAAATCTTTTTTCTGCGTGTTTTTTCAAGCCCAAACTGTGTTGTGAATTTTATTAATTAAATGAATGTTTCCCAACTTAGTCGGCAGGCTAGACTAGACCCAGGAGGAGGGGTAGGGCACACTGAGAAAGAGGAGAACTTTGAGGGCAGGGAAAACTGCTTACCTTTCCCACCCTCCTGCAAATATTTTCCCACAGTTATGAATACAATTCTCTTTGAAAATGCCATGTAGAGCTTCCCCTGACACTTGTGGTGCCTCCTACCATGTCAGATTCCGTTTCCCCAAAGGTAAAGCTTCTGACTCAGGCAACAACCCCAAAAACTTCTCTCCTATTTAAGAATAAAGAAATATTCAAGAAGGTTCCGGTGAAACACTTACAGAGATGGTGCAAACAAATTAAAATGTGTTTAATCTCGATACGGTTACTCCGGTTAACAAGTGAAGAGGTTTTTGGTCACCATCTAGCTCAATATTTGAAAGTATTAAGTATTAGTCGATTCACCTTAATATGCCTGTACGTTATTCACAAGGCTTTGCATCTCTCAGATTGTGTTTCAAGCCCTTCAGAGGAAATAAGGGCTTGTCTCCCTGAGGCAGCTGTTGTGAAATACACTGAAGGACGAATGTAAAATGCAGCACTTTGCCTGCATTAACGCCTCATGTGAATACCCTGTCCCGCACGAGAATGCCTAGCAGCTTAGTTTAATCCACTTTCCTAAGGTGAGATTGATCAAAACCAGACCATACTATATCAATAGGTTTTTTTCATGTCTATCTTTTTCTTATAAAAAGAAAAAAAGGGCAAATTTTGATTCAACGGAATCAACTGTACATTATTGGCAGTGGCCTAAGGAGTTTCACCTGTTTCCTTGTCCCCATTCCAGGTGTAGCCTTGCAAAACCATGGCAGCACAGCAGAGAGGTTAAGGGGAACCGACAGGAATACTTTGAATGGCCCCTGATGACAGTGTGCAGCTGAAGGACACCCTGTGTGGCTTGAAGAGAATGCAATATGCCATCTACTTTCACTCTGCAGTTGCAGGTTTTGGGGAGTGAGGCAGAGGCTAATTAAGGTTTAGTCCCCCCTGTCACATAAGTAGTGACTCGTGGAGTGCTGTGTCTGAACACCTCATTCAGTTTAATCATTGTGCAGCCTTCCCATTTCTGTTGAAATTGCCTGCACTGCCCTCATAACCCTCTTGTGAGTAGGAATAGGTGGAAGTGAAGGGAAGGAAGAAGGTGAAATTTTTCCAAAGGAATAAATCAACAGAAGTACCTTAATGGACACGTCCCTGCCCCAAAGAATGGGTAGCATTCACTCAATTTGTCTAGACAGACTTCCTGACTGCTAGATGGTAGGTGAATATTCAAGGCATAGTTTGTGTGGTGGATACTGCAGATTGTTCAACATTTTTGTAGCTGATGTAATTGTCTCGGTGTTGGGGCGAGTTAATTAACTATTTACTGGTGTCTGTTTGGTTTGCTGCATATTGTGTTGGGATTTATGGGAAATCTTCAGGTATTTTTTCATCTACCTTAAACAACTGCAGAAACATTTCCATTTTACAGGCACCATGATTTAATTAGAATAGTTCCTATCATTCATGGGGTTGAATGTCCTCAACTCCCAGTGAATCTAAGCTGAGAATTGCCACTCACAGCCGATTGAGAATTCTACCACTCAGAATCAGGGCTGTCTCTTGTGCAATAATCTTTCATGGTGAGTTTACCCTTTGCTTTCCCTCATCTGTTCCCTTCACAAGAAAGCACATCTATGCCTGTCCCTGCCTTTTTAATGCATTCTCTATATGGCTAGCTTCTCTTGTGTTAACGTTATTGTCGTGGCTTCAAAGCTGGTCTTCTGCCCCTGGCTGTACTGCAGAAACCACATTCCAGTGACAGTCTTTCATAGCAGATGCTTGACAGTTTGAGTAAGGTCTAAACTATGGACTACCATTTGATGTGCATGCCATACAGCTTCAAACGCAGGAATACGTGAGCAGAACCTCTCCAGAAGACTTTCTGCTGAAGAGTAATGAGACAATTTGTGGGACTATGGTCCTTTACACCAATCAGTTTGGCTGTGTCATGTAAAATGTGTCAACAAAGCACAGGTTTGATTGGTATCCTCTTGGTGAACTCCCCAGACAGGTGTTGTTTCAGGACTTGAAGTTCCTTCTTAGGTCAGCTATTCAACTGCAATGATGACAAAATCCCATCGGTGGATGCAAGGAAACTTGTTCCTTTTCCTTCTTTTAAGGTACAACAGATAGGAAGTGATCAGTCCTTTCCAGGAACCCTCAGTACGCTATCTGAAAGCCTGAGTTTGTTTGCATTTGTGAGGGTATAGCAACAGAGGGCTGCTCTGCAAGAAAAGGCAAACTGGAAGTTAATGGTGGCAGTTAGGCAGAGACCCCACAGAGGGTGTGCACAGAACACAAACAAGAACAGAGTAGGTGTGGTGGTGCTAGTTGGGGTGGGTGACAGCCTAATGATCACCAGCCAAGTCCACTATGACGAGAAATATCTGGGGTCAAGCCAGAAAGTCCAGATAGAAACTCAGAAGCAGGGCCAGTGTTGTGCAAGGGGTGGGTAACTGCATCGCCTGAGCCAGAGAGCCCAGATGAGGCTTCTCACTGACCTTTCTCACAGCTTGGCTGTTTTCACAGAAGTGTAACTGGAACTTGAACAGTATCATCATATTAGAGCAGCCCTCAATTAAGATATGTGGGGTTGAAGATGCTCCAGAGGATTAGAGAGAAAGATGGGTACATGCTGCTCAGGGCAATTGGAGGCTGTTGCTATACTCAGAGCCCGGGCAGAGTTCACAAAGGAAGGATGTAAGAGAGAGATTCATCTGGATGTCCTGTATATCACATTTTGCATATGGGGTTAAACACAGACAGAAACCGTGTTGCACTGGCACAGTAATCGGTGCTCCAGCTTTTGATCTAGACACCGGAATTTATCCTTTCTCTATGGCCCCTGACGATCTACTTCTGTATCCTGTACAGAGGTGAAAGAGACACTTACGATCCTGTTTCCTCATTTGTAGACAAGGTGAGGTTTCAGGATTTCCTTTGTCTTTTAATTAGAAGTCCAGAGCTCTGTGCCTTTATTCATTATGCTAATCTGGAGCTCAGGACTCCTTTCCAGGAAGCTGCCAACATTCCAGGCACTGGAGTGGATGTGAGTTGTTATCAAGGTTATTACATTCTTGCTCTACTTGAAAGCATGTTCCAGTGAATAGTAGAAATGGAACTCACCGTGCATTGACTTGGTTAAGTCAACTAGGCAAATTCTTTTTGTTAAGTGAATTTTATGTTGTAATTTCTGAGACCTAAAGGTATCCAACCTGTTGCTGACTTGGATTCGCTGGTTAGTTTTATCTTGTGTCACTTATAAAGAAGCATTTTCTCTTTTCCTACCTCTAGCTCTTGAGTTTTAGCTCTTTAAGCAGTACTTTTGCTTTTTAACACTGTTTGATTTGGTTCAGGCTGCTAGTTGACCTTGCTGAAATGGTAACTCTTTGCATAGTTATTGTCTTTGTTAGGTAGATGAAAAAGACTTACAGTTGCTTCTCCGTATGTGAGAGGAGGAGCGTCTCGTATTATTTCACAGATGTCAGAATTTTTCTCCTGATGGTGGTTCTTTAGCTCAATTTACACCAATACAGTAACCTACTAGGGATTTTCCCCATACTTGTTGCAGCGTTTTCTACTTGTGATGTTAAAACTTGTACTGTGTCCATAGCATCAGACTGTTCCTGAGCTCAAGAGATCTGAGGATGTAGCAAACATTGTTTGGTGAAGAGCTGATTGTTTGTGGTTAACCAATATGTGATTGTGTCTGTCAAGACAGAAAATGTGAAGATAAAAAGCAAAGGTCAGTAAATGGGGTTCTTGGAGATGTACAGTTGGGATTTGTAAAGAGGTGGGTGTTGGGTTTCTCTCATAAGTGAGAAGTGATAGGACAGGAAGAGATGGGCTCAAGTTGTGCCAGGGGGAGTTTAGGTTAGATATTAGGAAAAACTTCTTTATTGGAAGGGTCATCAGGCACTGGAACAGGCTGCTCAGAGAGGTGGTTGAATCCCTGGATATGTTTAAAATTCATGTATATAAGGAGCTTAGAGACATAGTTTAGTGGTGGGCTTGGTACAGTTACGTTAATGGTTAGACTTGATGATCTTGAAGGTCTTTTGTAACCTAAATGATTCTTTGCAATATATTCACTACCCCATTCTGTTCTCCAGGTTCTCCAGAGAGCAGGACAATTGCTGGAGTTCTGTGATCAGGAGGTAACAGAAATAGTGCTGAGTGCTATATCCATTCTACTGTGTGAGCGTATGTGTGGAGTCAAAAACTTCCACACATGACGGTGGAATGTAGCATCATGCTGATTCAAAACCAATTTTTTTTGTGAGAGAGATATGGCCAACATGTTTTGCATACAATCATACCATCATCTAGGTTGGAAAAGACCTTTAAGATCATCAGGTCCAACCATTTCCCTAACTCTACCAAGCCCACTGCTAAACCATATCCTTAAGCTCTAGATCTACTGACGAATAATCTGGCTATGGCATGGGTGTTTTTGCATGGTTGAGTGCCATGTGATATGTGTAACAGTACCAGTCTCTGGCTTCTTTTCCCAAGAAGGGTCTTGTTTGTGTGTTTCTAAAACCAGTACTGTGTAAGTGCACAACAGCCTTTTCTGTTGCTACATAACAGAGAGTGCAGTACTCACCCCGGTACTTTTTCTGTTTGGATTAAATAGTTTTGGTGTATTTAAAGGGCAGCGTAAGATATGGGACCACTTAAGTACTGGCAGGCAAGAAAGAGTTGTAGTGTGTCCTACTTGTTCTCCAGTAACACCAAGTTTTGTGATCATGCAAAGAGACACATTTCAGAACCAAGTGCACTTATTTCTGTTTACATTTTTAAGACATTTTTCATCTATGGTGCTTTGTGCAGCTGTGATTGGATCAATATTTCTATTTTTTGGACAAGTCAATTCCATAAAAGCGGGGTTTCCTCCGAGAGGGCTGTTGTTGTCATGAAACGTAGAAGACCTCTTCTCTGCGTGCTGAAATATCTCCACAAAGGCCAGGCTTGGATTACAAAATCTCTGCAAATAATCTGAAGGAGTTTAACTGATTTCAGGTCAAAAGGCAGTTTTGTTTCTTTTCAGCTTTGCTTTCCCAGTCAGTATTCTCTTCACCAGAACATTCCCTACCTCAACCAGCTGTGTGTTCAGGAGTTTGCTTTCCTGCATGCTGAAGGCAAAGGAAGAGATTATAGTTTCTTCAGTTTTTAAGGGCTTGGAATGTACTTATGAATTGTGGATGTCTTGCTGATAGAAAGTATGTAATTGATAGAAGAGCTCAGCTTTCAGACTCACAGTGTTCTGAACAGATTTTTTAAGTCTGTTAAGGATAAAATCAATTTATTGATGAGCAATCCTTCCAATAAGCCTAAACTAAATTTTCTTCTGAAGAGTTTTGGTAATTAAAATGAGTATGGAAGCTCTCTCAATGCTGTGCTTGTTTATTCATGAATCTAACAGCTGTAGATAATTCATTAATAAATCTTTCATAAGTTATTTGTATTGCCACTAAATAATTTGCATTTAAATTCTGAACAAATATTCATTTGCCAGAACTGTCACAAGCATTTTGGCAATGAAAAGCTGCTACGGGACCACATGAGGGGCCATGGTAAGTTAGAGCTTTTTAAAATAAAATATACTTGTCTAAAGGTCACCTGGGACAAAACAGTTTTGATAAACTACAGCACTGTAAGTGTCATTAACATTAATTTTTGTATCTTTTGTATATTAATGTACAAAAATTGAGCAACTGCTTTACAAGTGTTGGGAAGTAAGAATTTTATTGCCATCCCTCTGAATCATGAAATTCCTGTCTTCATGCCTTCTGACCAAAACGTTTAAGAGGTTTTTCTGTTCCACAGTAGCTCCCATGCAGATGCTCGTTCTTCACTTGCGTCTCTGTTTACTTGCTTTCATAACCAGGGCCATAGTTAAAGCTAAAGCTGTGTTTTAGCTTGGGCTGCAGCTCTGCTTACCTTGCCATGCATAATCAGCCTTTGCTCAAATGATGTAGTCCTTTGCTGACCCAACCACAACCTCCCTGAGGTCCCCAAATTATTCCCACAAGTTCTAATACAAGAGCTATGACTTGCTGGGAAAGAATCCTGCAGCATCTGAGCACGGGGAAGCATATGATGGTATTGCTGTTGGATGTACAGGAAATGCAGAAGCCGAGAGGCGGGTGGATCTTTGCTTTGGGAATATTTGAACCATGTAGCCAGACCTGGGTGCCAGCCATTTAGGTTCTGTAAACATACAGGTAGCTTTGTGTGGACTTGCTCAGTCAGGGTAGATGGTGCTTTCTAGTTGCATTCCTAGGGAGACACCATATTTCACTGTCTGCAAGTCAGGGCACTGATGCTTAACTGCTATGCATTTGATTTGGTGCTTACTGTGAGCCACCAGGACTGACTGTACTTGAATTTAAATGCTTTTATCGTTGGCACACATCTGACTAAAATATCTTCATTTTCTTTTATATTTATATCAGAAAACAGAGAATTATTTTTGTTATGTTTGCCAGTTTAGTTTTATTCCTCTTTCTCAAGGTGATTTTGGATAGCAAATGGGAATAAACACAAATGAAGACTTGCTTTTAGTAGCAAGTGCAGCAGTTTATATATACTGGATTTGTTTGTGGGGTTTTTAACAGCATAACACACGTTAAGATAGATTTTATATATTAAATAAAGCGCATGGCTAACTGAACAGTGCTTCTAGTCACTCTGGCTGCACTGAAACCTCTGTGCATTGTTCAGTGCACCTGTCTGTCTCCTGATAATTCAGACTTGCTTGCGTAACCAGGGGAAAATCAGAAGGTGCCTGAACTAATGAACAAGGATAAAGTGAACCCATGTCATGTTCCAGTAAGCCACAGGAAACCAGCTGCAATGTGAACTTAGCTGAGGGAGCTGGAAGGTTTTCTTGGGTCCAGCTGTTTAGGCACAACCCAAATCCCTTCAGATATTAGAGCCAGCTACTGCCCTGGTTCATGATTCAGCTTTCTTTAGAATTTCTGGCAGCGTATGTGTCTGCATGTTAGTGCAGACTGCCAGTGCAGACATGACATTTTCAGATTCCTACCCACTGTACTTCATAATCTCCAGACCAGCTTTCCATGTGAAGGTATCTAATTTAGGGAGGAAATAAAAAGAAAACCATTTCTATATAGAAAAGTGCCTATGCAGGGAGTGATTTCAGAACAGTTACAACACATTGTACTGACTTCCTTTTTTGAGAAAACATGAGCACTCCAGCTTAGCGGAGATGGCCACCTATAAAGCACTGAGGTGATTACAAGATAATGTGTTGTTTCAAAGTCCTAAATATAATAGATTATAAATCCAAAGCTTCTTTATTGAGATTCTTCCAACTGCATTCATTGGGTTGCTGTTTCATATGCAGCAGAGCAAGCATTTGTTGAGCTTATGATGTTACAGTCCCGCCTGCCAACCTGCCAGAGATCTCCCCAGTTCCAGAGCGGTCAGAGCCAACCTGTGTCTCAGGCACTGCAGTCTGTAGTCTCGCAGCTTCTCAAGCTCCTCGCATGCCTTGAGCGAATGTACCTGAGTGTGAAATGGGGAGGCGGAGGGCAGACACATATTTATTCTTTCTACCACCTTTCAAGAGTGGTAATGCCGTAAACACTGCCAGTAGATTTGCCGGTGCTTGTCTGTCAGAAGGCCTCCAGACATCATCAACCTTTTAGAAAACCTCCCAAAGTGCCGAAGGCAAGACTATAATAAAGTTTTTGGTTGGAGCTTAGAGAGAGAAACATCAGCCTCTACATCTTTTCCCCTTAACATCTAGTATTTGAAAGTAACTTAGAATCACAGAATCTTTTCAGTTGGAAAAGACTTTTAAGACCATCGAGTCCAACTGTTAACCTGCCTGTACCAAAGCCACCACTAAACCGTGTCCCTGGGCTCCATATCTACATGACCTTTAAAAATGTCCAGTGATGGCTATTCAACCACCTCCCTTCCAATGCCGTTTGCCGCCTTGGCTACCTGAGCACACTGCTGGCTCATCAATACCGCCAGGGTCTCAGGCCACTTTGCACTGGCAAATTACGTCTAACTGTGCCAGAGGTGAAAAGCCTAGCCTTTGCATGCCACCAATGGGACACAGTGAACAAATCTGTAAGTACTTTTGTGTTCGACACTCTGCGTGGACAGAGGAAATGATCTGAATGTTCTGGACCAGAGAGGATTAAGTGACTAAACAATAATTTTCTTTACATGTACAGAAAGGGAGCGTGATGGTTTGCTACACAGCTGCAGAAAAATTACCTAGATTTGGGTATGGTGTAGATGTGTGGGAAGAAAGAGAATGGAAAATGGAGTCCAGAGCACATCAAAGAGGTGCCTGTACTATCCCCTTTCACAGGTGGAAAAAACAAGGTAGAGAAGTGATTTACACATACTCTGCTTTCACTTGTATTGTCAGAGCCAAAAATTACCACCTCCCAGTCCTAAACATTAACCACAAGGCTATTCCTCTGTACTATTATATCTGTTATTTGTTTTGCCTTGTTTTCAGTTTTAAGAATGCATATGATCTGCATAAACATGTCGAAACACACAGTGATTCAGATGCCTGCATCTGTGATGTTGAAGGATGTGGTTTTACTTCATGAACTTTGAGACAGCATTACAAGAGAGCACATGTGATGATTATATTAAATAGCAGAATAAAGTATTTTGCTATAAATGAGATGAAGGTTTCCAATTTACATGCATTTAGTTTCCTGTGAATTAATTAAATGCTTCGTTTTTGCATCAAATCAAGCGTTTATTTGCATGCATTTCTATGACTCTTGCAAGTATTATGCAAATACCTGAATCATCCTTACCTATATGTTTCGCTCGCTTACCTTGGGTGCATGCTGTTACATACTGATGGTTTTAAACTCTGGCCAAAATCACCTCTGTAAAAAAAAAAAAACAACATGCCAATCCTAATCTCAGTGGCAAAATATTTCAGGAATTAAAGTGCAACGTCACCTTTCTCCTCCTATTGGTACTCCAGCCTTAGGACTGTCACATTACCTGAAAGTACACTAGAAAGCTTATACAACTTTCAGTCATGGTGCATCTGGCCACAACATTAAAGTACAGTTTTGGCTGCTGCCGTTTAGCGCACGCTCGTTGCCTGTTTCTCCAGCTTTCTGAGCTACGATCACTGCCCTGTTGTAAAAATGAATGTATTTTAGTGTATAACACTTTCTAAACACATCTGCAGCGCTCATGGCCAATACGGAGAACCTCTGTGTTCACTGGGGTTTCTCAAGATAAAAACCCACAAATCTTAAAATTTTCAGGAAGTTAACTTCAAAAAGGTTTTCACCTAGTTATTGCGGTTCCCCCCCATTCAACAAAGGATTGGTTTTTGTCATATATGTGTGCAAGCTTCTAATTACTGTAGCCATCTCCCTTTCCAAGAATAGTGGCATTCTGAAATAAAAATGCCACATCTGTAAGAAATGCTTTTCCAACGTCTTAGAAAAGCTCATAAACTCTGCAGTCATTCTCGTTTGCAGGTATGTTACCGGTTGATTCTTGTTGAGATCATAAAGTGTGGTTTTATTAATGTTTTGTTTAAGAGATACAGATATTAATTAAATGCTGGCTGAGGTTTGGTTCCATTTCAAATATTCTGTGTGTGAAACAATTTACGACTTAGGTTTCACTGTCACGATGGAAAACCCAGTGCAAAGAGTGTTAAACCAAGGGAAAAAAAAGAGTTCTTGTTGGTTTTATAGCTTTTACCACTGGGACACCCTAGACTGTTGAAAGAAATGTTTTGATGCTGCAGGTTGAATCTACCAAAGAGAGAACATTAGTACATCAACAGTTTCTGTAGTATAAACAACCCATGCTCTCCATTTTGGGACAGGAAAATCCAGCAAATAAATTGTAATTACAGCTAGGTATCTCTTGTTTTCTGATACATGATATATATTTGATAAAAACTACTTATTCCTTCACACAGAGTGCCTTTTGTTTGAGAGCCACCTAATAAGGAGCAGGCAAGTTCATCCTTTAATTGCTGACAGTCTTGGGTTTGGCATTCTCTAATGAGATGTTATTTTCTGCTGCAAATGCTGTGATTGTGACCTGTACTTTCAGGATTTTCAATCTTATTCCCTTAGAAGAAAAGAAGCTGATAAGGGTCGTGTAAGTTTGAATTTAGCAGTATATAATGCTGTCACGGGGTTAGGTCAGGCTCTTAATAATAAGATGGCAACAAATGAGTCTTCGACAAATCAAAATAGATTTGGAAATGAAGGAAAGGACTCTAGTGAAAAAGCCTCTTCAACACAAGCACCTGAGAAAATGTTCTGGTAGAAATAAGTGTGCCAGAGCCTGTGTATTCTGAACATCAAACTGCTGTACACCTGTTTGAAAACTGCTAAAGCTGATGAAGCACCAGCAGTGAATGTGTGTCCAGTTCTGGGCCCCTCAGCTCAAGAAGGATGCAGAACTGCTGCAGAGAGAGTCCAGCGCAGAGCCACAAAGATGATGAAGGGAGTATAGCCCACAGTGAAAATGTTGAGCCTCAAGAATTCTGGGGCACTTTACTTTGACATCTTCTGGGCAAAACCGTTTACACTGAGCTGTCTCCTCATGACCTTAACTGACAATCACTGTTGCACGTGAGTACTATGGGGCCACACTAGGCTTATGCGTGGGGCCGGGGGATATTGTAAAGAGACAGGTGTTGGTCTCTTCTCACAAGTAATTAGTGATAGATCAAGTGGGAATGGCCTCAAGCTGCACATGGGGAGTTTAAGGCTGGACATCAGAAATTGTCTTTTTTACTGAAAGAGTAGTCAGACACTGGAACAGGCTGCCCAGGGAAGTGGTTGAGTCACCACCCCTGGGTGTCTTTCACACTTCAACGTGGTGCTTAGAGATACAGTTTAGTGTTGAACTTGGTAGAGTAGGGTTATTGATTGGACTTGATGATCTCAAGATGCCCTCAGGAAGGCAAGGCGGGTGCAAGTGGGTGAGGAGGTTGTTCCAGCATAGGATCTGTTACACTTTTACATGAACTGGTTCTTCTGCTTCCTGTATTTCCTCTCACAAAGAGCATGAAGCAAGCCAGCTGAAGGGTCTGGGCCATTTTGCTGTGGTTGCATGATGAACAGGAGCAGGACTTGCTTGGAGGGAGCCCTGAGTCTGACTGTGCACCTATGTTCAGCCAGCAGCTCTCATGGCAGCTCCAGCTTACCGACCTAAAACAGGTTGTCTACCATGATTAACAGTCTTGGACTGAAACAGAAAAGGAATTTAAGACCTCTGACACAAATAGAGGCAGATTAAATGTGACAGCTGTAAAACAATCTCCTTCCATAGCTGCCCACCTTGTTCCTGCCTTGGAAGTTCCTGCTTTGCAGAGCGCCAAGATTTTTGTGCTCAGGTTTTATTATTATTAAATATGCTGGGCTGTAATTTGTGGCAATTCACCTGGTGTTTCAAGAGAAGTTGAGCCATCTGTGCAGTGGGGGCAGGCCAGACAGCTGTGGGTGGCAGCCAGATTTTAATCTGCCTTTGTGCATGAATCAGAGCCCCAGCATCTTTAATATTTTACAGTACTGGTAAAACTGACTCACGTTTCTCTGGGCAGTAAGTAGGTACCACTATAGCCTCTGGGATATCCCCTGCTAAATATCAAAGGGTTGCAACAAACAACAGAGGTGTTCATGCTTCCCAAAGTCAGAGTCCTTTATAATGAAAAGTATTAGTCAACCAGAATACAGAGGAGCCTTTTCCAAATCTTTTACAATAGCTTAGCAGAAGCCTCTAATCCAATACCCAACAATGTACTCCTTTCAGCAGACCTGCAGGTCTGCCTGACTGAGAGGCTGCTGCCTTCAGTGCAAGCTGCATTGCAGGTGCCAGGGTAATTTACACTAGAGTGGTTAACATGAGGGATTTAAACACGGCATTACAGAGCTGTACTCCAACTGTGCAAGGGTATGACCTGCAAGTTCCAAATTGCCACAACTTTGTGTGAGCCTATTAAATACATTTTGGAGACAGGATCAGCTGTGGGGGCAGACACAATGGGATGATAATTTAAAAGAAACCTACTTTTAAAGTATATTTTGAAATAATTTCCCTGATTTATGCTGCCTAATGATTCCCTTGAGTCCTGTTCTACTATTGCTTAGGTTCCTCTTCCACTTTATTATTATTCACAGTGTTTGCATTCACATGAGTGCCTTGCAAAGCTAAAAGGTGACATCCATTTCTTTGTCACTCTTCTAGCTTAGCGTTTGCATTCTTACATTAATTTGTAGACACAAGTTTTGTTAACACTTGTACATTTACTAGTCAATAAGAGTTAGCAACAGTGAATTTCCAAGGTGTTTTTCAGAGCTTGTGGGTTTTTCCTAAGTTTCGTGCTAAGATTTAAGTGTAATATTAGCACTCCTAGATGCTGGTTTGCATGCACAAAGCAAAAGAAAAAAATCCATCCCAAGGAAAGCACTTTGGTGAAAAGAGGTTTTTTTTTTCTATTTTATTTTACACTGAATTACAGATTTTCTGTGCTCATTATTGGTACCAAAAAAACCTGTATGTGAATCTATTTGTCTTTGAAAACTGGGGCGTGTTTGTGTGGGGGGTGTTCTGCTTAATTTTCCATGTGATTCTGAAGCTGCCTTCTCCCCAGCAAGCGCTGCTGAGTGCTGTCCAGTGAAAGACCCCAGAGGGTGACTGCAGTGCTCTGACTCACCTGCCACCTTGTCACAGGACATCGTGTGAGAAGGGGTATGTGTCAAACAAACATTCTCATTGAACACGCACTTTAAGAAGCATCGCCTAAAAGAAAGCAGCTCTACAAGAAACAAGGCATTATTTGCTGGGATTTGTGCGACCCAGCTTGAAAAACAACTTCTTCCAGTGCACACCAGGTATGAGGTGGACTGTGAGTCATTAGGGACTTGTTCTCATGGAGCCAGATCATCAGATAAGGCAAGCTGGCATAGGTCTGTAAAACCAGCATAATGTCTAACTGCGGCTCTGGAACGGGACCTTTGTGGATCACGGTGGGACCCGACTAGCTCTATGAAGGCACCTTGCCAGGCTGACAAAGAAACCCTTTGATAATGACCTTGTAGACGGTGCCCCGCAGCACTGCTAACAGCAGGAAAAAATGTACCTAAAAAATGACAGTGCTTGCCAGGGAGCAGAGCAAGATTGAGCTTGAGGAACACCTTTATTATTCTTGAGGGTTTGAGAAAGAAAATTTGAAACTGGGCATGCTTCTCCTTAGTAACACCTTAGAAAAAACCACGCGGGTCAGTCACTGCTGACACAAACATGTTCCATCTTTCTTTTCTACAGTAGGCTTTCTGCCACAATAAACTCAGCTGACAATGAAACATATGTGAGCTATAAGTAAAATCTGTAACGGTTGATGCTGTTCGCCTACATTTGCACTATTATTTTGCTCAAGTGTTAAAAAATTTAGCATCCAGGAGAAGAGTGGTTGCCCTGATCTGGTTTTTGCATTAAAATTCCATGAAGTACCATGTGTTGAAAGCAACCTGCAAAGCCTACCTTAAGCCCCCAAACAGTAATTCTCTTACTAGATCACGTCAAAAACAAAGTATGCTCTGTTACTCTCCCCGCAGCAAGGAGCTTATGTGATCTCCAGCAAATTACGATGTGCCTCCATTTTCTGCCTCTACAAAGAGTTATCAGCTTTACAAGGAAGCCGTAAGATTTTTATTAATTTTTGTTTTATTTGCTCAGCTGTTACCGCCAGGAGCACTGAAAACACACTAATGAAGGCCCAAGCATGGTCCCCAGGAGCTTGTCTCTTAATTCATGGCTTAATTTTGTATACTGAAATCTATTTTAAAAGGAACTGGCTCTCAGGGTGCTGAGCAGGCAGAGCTGCCATTAACTCTGAATGAGCAAAAATTCAAACACGTGTCTGACTGGGTACTAGGAGCAGCCCAGCTGGAGTGTGGCATTGACTTCAGTAGAATTACCTACACAGTACTTTTTTTTTCTCCAGTGGAAAAGTTGGTTTAAGAATTCCCACCCTTTTACTACTGCTCATTTCCACCTCCACAACACACTTCTCAGTCGTTCGCAAGGGTGTGCTTTAAATGAGATCAGCAAGGAACTCCAGCATCTGCTATAAAGTGTAGCTATGCCCCTTTCATCACCTTCTTTGGAGGTAGTTTCCTTCCAGTCTGCTTGCCTCTCTGTTGACATACATGAGCATCTAGTAAGTCAAGCCAGACTTCTGCTCTGTCTGAGAACTAATCAAGGATTAAGTTTTTAAAGTGAGGTCATTGAGCTGATTCAGTTACTGTTTGCCCATGTGAATGCAAGTACAACCATGTGAGTACTAGCACCGACGCAAATGGGGGACAGCAGCCTCCATCAGAGATAATGCAGTTTTAGGTTGGCTTAAGCCAACTGCAGCGTTGCACCATTTGTGTACAAAAATCTAAGCACTGGATTAAATCCTGTAAACTTAGTATTGAGTGTTGGTTGTCAACCTGGCTGTCCATAAGCATTCATTTATTTATTTATTTATTTTCAGTCAGGAACCTGACCGCTCTGGAATCCTCTTGCCACGGTTTTTTTTTTTTGCCTCTTGAAGACAAACTCTTCTGGTGCCCTTTTCCAGCCTTCCTACACGTCACCAACCAAAAGCTCGGAGCCTGGGCATCCAGGTTTCTAAGCACCCTAAATGTGAATTTTATTTAGGCCTACCCCTTTTGAAAGTACTTACGTAACTGAAGTTCTCTCAGAAGTAGTCTTTCCATCTTCCACCACGGCCTCTCACTCCTCTGTTTGCTGAATTAATTCTCAAATCACAGAGCAGGTAGAAAGGGATACAATCTACTTTTTGCCTGAAGTCAACTGCCAACTAAGTGCAGACACTAAGAAGGTTTCTTCTCAGTTTTACAATGTTCACCATCTTCCCAATGAAATGTGAGTTTGAATGACAACATATCATTAGTGGAATAAAATATCTGGTGTGTTGATTGGAACAAAGTCATTCACACCTCCAGAACACATTATGTCCAAGGCAGTGGTTCTCCAAGTTGCTTCAACTTAAGAAGAGCTCACTGAAAGCATGGCAGTGTCTCCAAGCTGATCCAGTTACTGCTGAAGCTACAAATCAAAGCAAGGATGACAGCCAGGAGAAGGAAGTTAGAGGTATACTACTGGGTCACACAGGTGACTTAAGGGCTTGTCTCTATGCACAGCTATTTCTTATTCCTGATTTATTTATACATGGATGTCCTCATTCAGAGTAAACAATTGTTTAGCTTAATCTGGAGTAAATTAAACAGGAGCAAGTCCATGTGGAATAAAGCTCTGAGAACAGACTTGATGTTCCCTGTCTTTTGAAAATAATTAAATGTCTCTATAAAGCCTTTTTAAATGGAGCTTTGCAAAGACAAGACCGACTACTGCTATTATCTCAGCTTTAGAATGCATTGTCCTCTATCTATTGCCTAACTTGCCAGATTAAATGACCATACACTAACTGCCTAGAACAATCAACATGAGTCTGACACTCAGTATAATGAATAAACACTACCTTTATTAACCTTTGGATATGTGATAGGTGTGAAGGTCATGATGCATGTTAGCACAGGCTCTTTACCATTGTGTTACAAACCAAAGGTTGCATACTCCTTCCTTTCAACTGCAGCATCTCCATAACAGAGCAGGACTTGTTATCCATCACTCTGATACCTGCAGTTAGATCCCTAAAAGGATTCAGGCACTGAAATCTGCTGCTGGGATCATAAAGTCTCCTACTCTTGGCAACTGAAAAACAGAGATGCATCAATTCTTGGCAGTACAGTTTCCCAAAGCCAAAATCGTTGCTGGACAGATGCTGTCACACCTGGACTGGGCTGGCCTGAATCCCATTGACCTGGGCAGAATGCACAGATTCAGTGTTTGTCTTCCTTGCGTAGGGACACCAACCACGTGGAGTCCCCAGTGCAGGCCTGATGTAGAAAAGGAATATCACAAAACAGTTAAGGTTGGAAAGGACATTAAAGATCATTTACTCCAACCCCTCTTCCATTAGCATGGACACCTCTCACTAGACCAGGTTGCCCAGAGTCCCATCCAACCTGGCCTTGAACACTTCCAAGGATGAAGCATCCACAGTCTCCCTGAGCAACCCATTCCAGTGCCTCACCACCCTCGCAGGGAGGAGTTTCTTCCTAAGATGGAACCAAATCTACCTTCTTTAAGCTTGAAACTATTCCCCCTTGTCCTGTCACTAGACGTGCTC
>JAOXOE010012075.1:0-24143 GCA_028565055.1 Phoeniculus purpureus
CTGGGCAGCCCCTTCCAGGGCTCTGTCACCCTCACTGGGAAGAAGTTCCTTCTCATATTGATGTGGAACCTCCTTTGCTCTAGCTCCCACTTGTTGGCCCTTGTCCTATCACTAGATGCCACTGAGCAGAGCCTGGCTCCAGCCTTCTGACCCCCACCCTTCACATATTTATAGACATTAATGAGGTCACCCCTCAGTCTCCATTTCTCCAACCTAAAGAGACCCAGCTCCCTCAGGCTCTCCTCCTTCATCATCTCTGTGGCTCTGCGCTGGACTTTCTCCAGCAGCTCTGTGCCCTTCTGGAACTGAGGGTCCCAGCAGCGGACACAACACTCCAGATGTGGTTTCCCCAGGGAAGAGTAGAGGGTCAGAAGAACCTCTCTTGATCTGCTAACCACCCCCTTCTGAGCCACCCCAGGGTGCCGTTGGCCTTCTTGACCACAAGGGCACATTGCTGGCTCATGGTCACCCTGCTAATGGTGAGGGACATACACACTATTTTAAAAACACAGTGCACTGGAGAGCAGCTCTTGATCACAGAGCAAATGGACCTGTATTCATCATCCTGTCTTGGGCAAGCACAAAGCCTGTGGCCGCATAAAAGCAGAGCGGGCTGCTGCAAGGAACACGTACGACAGGGATGGGGCACTTCCACCTTGGGGGAAGGCGAAGGACAGCAGCACGCGCCTCGCCTGCACCCAGCCTGCTGAGCTCTCGCGATGCAATTGTGCAAATTGCTTTGTTTAATCTGCAGAAAGAGATTAAAGGTCCTCGAGGAGTTTAACGGAACAGGTGGATTTGTAGGGCTGCAGGGAAGTGGGAAATAGGGGGCTATGAGGAAGGCACAAGCCCTGTGAAGGTTGTGCAAGTAGGCAGGAAGGTGTCAGCTTTGTGCATCTGGGCATGTTCTGGCATCACAGAACATCAGGGATTGGAAGGGACCTCGAAAGGTCATCCAGTCCAGTCCCTCTGCCACAGCAGGATCACCTAGATCCAGTTACACAGGATCACAGAACATTAGGGATTGAAAGACACCTGGAAAGATCATCCAGTCCAGTCCCCCTGCCACAGCAGCATCAACTAGACCAAGTCGCACAGGAACACATCCAGGTGGGTTTTAAACATCTCCAGAAAGGAGACTCCACAACCCCCCTGGGCAGCCCCTTCCAGGGCTCTGTTGCACAGGAACATGCCCAGGCGGGTGTTAAATGTCTCTGGAGAAGGAGTAGAGACACGGCAGAAAAATTCTGATCAAAATTCTTCAAAAATAGTTTAGAAGCTGCTCGTAAAAACCCTTGGGACTTTTCGTGTCTGGGATGTAGGGTAACTGGAGAAAAGGTAATGGTTTAAAATTCCTGCTTTCATGTTGTCTAACTGGCAGCACAAACCGTGACTGATGAAATAATGTAGATGTAGGCTTGATAAAAAAATCTCCTTGCTGCAGGATACTCGTTCTGGCTTGCGGGTCTGAAAGCAAGAATCCCTTGGCAGTGCGTTCTTTCCCATCCAGAGAGTGACAGATTTCTGTCTGTTTCCTTGTGTAGCCCCTGTACCCGTTGCTGATGGTGTAATGCAGCCTTTGGGGTGCTGGATGGAACAGTTTCTTAACATGGAAATACTTCATTGTCTTCATTGTTCCACTGTCTTGTGTTTTTGTCAGCAGTAATAACAGCAAGTGCCATCATGAATGCTTTGCCCTTCCAGGAGGGCTTTCGAAATGAGAGGCTTGAAGGGTTTTTTCCTTCCCATCATTGTTCTCTCTTTCATTTGGGCCCTTTTCATTTGGTTCAGTGGATAGCAGGAGGTCTTCAGCTCAGCACAGAAGGATCCTCCTGAGTGAAGGTACCTGGCTGTCCCAGCAAAGGGGACCTGGCTGTCCCATCAAAGGGGACCTGGCTGTCCCATCAAAGGGGACCTGGCTGTCCCATCAAAAGGTACCTGGCTGTCCCATCAAAGGGGACCTGGCTGTCCCATCAAAGGGGACCTGGCTGTCCCTTCAAAGGGGACCTGGATGTCCCTTCAAAAGGTACTATGTCCCATCAAAGGGTACCTTAACCCCTCCCTTATGAGGAAAGGCTGAGGGAGCTGGGTTTCTTGAGATTGGAGAAAAGGAGACTGAGGGGTGACCTCATTAATGTTTATAAATATGGGAAGGACAGGTGCCAGGAGGATGGAGCCAGGCTCTGCTCAATGTCATCTAATGATAGGACAAGGGGCAATGGGTGTGAGCTGGAACAGAGGAGGTTCCACATGAATCTGAGAAGGAGCTTCTTCCCAGTGAGGGTGATGGAGCCCTGGAAAGGGCTGCCCAGAGGGGTTGTGGAGTCTCCTTCTCTGGAGATGTTTAAAACCCACCTGGATATGTTTCTGTGTGACTTGATCTAGGTGATCCTGCTCTGGCAGGGGGATTGGACTGGATGATCTTTTGAGGTCCCTTCCAATCTCTAATGTTCTCTGATTCCATGAAACCATTTAGCTCAACAGGGATCCCCACAGCCGCGCTAACTCCTCACCAGGCTGAGAATCCCCTGAGAATCTCTTATCTCTTGGCTACTCCAGACCTAAAATGCAGCTCTCAGCTCTGTGAGACTCTCATGTCTGTACTACACCCTCACGCTTTCTTCAGAGAAAACCTGTTAGGAAAACAAAACACCCAGAGAGTCTGATAGAATCGACTTACCGGCGTCGCTCGGTGTTTCTCGGTTCTTGAAGGGTTCGATGTGCGGGATCCCCACACTCTAAGTGCAGCAGTGGCGACGCTCAGCCCTATAAAAGCCGTGAGGGGAGGGGAGCGCGAGAGGGCTTCAGGGATCTGAGCAATGCCACTGCTATCACCAGGCTGAAAATAGCCTCTGACAAAAGCCTGGCACTTTGTTCCTTCTGTCCACTTGTGAGTAGGTGGACAACAATTCGGCCCCTCAGATTACGCCTAGAGGACATTCCTAACCCGCGGCTAACGCGGCTCAAATAGAGATCAAAGGGTCACACTCGCTGCCACGTTGCTCCAACGTGAATCACAGTGTCATTCCTGAGGTGACGATTTGCTGATTGTTATTTATAAAAATGTTATTTTATAACAAAATAATAAATTTTATAATAAAATTTAAATAAATTTAAGTAACATCTATAATAAAAATGTAATTTAATATTTATAGAGGTTATTTATTAGGGTTATTAATGAATTAAGGAAAACAGCAATGACAAACTGTTTGTAGGAAGCTCTGGAGCTCAAGTCCGAAATTCAACAAGAATTTCATTCGGCAGTTCATGGTTTGATTGAATCAATGGGTTTTTGTCTTAGGGTGCAGAGAATTCCCCTGAGTTTTGGTGGGTTTGGGGCACTAAGATGTCTAGTTAATATGAAGAATCACAGATTCACAGATCATTAGGGATTGGAAGGGACCTCAAAAGATCATCCAGTCCAATCCCCCTGCCACAGCAGGACCACCTAAACCAAGCCACGCAGGAACACATCCAAGAGGGTTTTAAATGTCTCTAGAGAAGGAGACTCCACAACCGCCCTGGGCAGCCCCTTCCAGGGCTCTGTCACCCTCACCATGAAGAAGTTCCTTCTGATATTGATGCGGAACCTGCTATGTTCCAGCTCACACCTGTTGATCTTTCGAGGTCTCTTCCAATCCCTAATGATTCTATGATTCTAGGTGCCCCTGAGCAGAGCCTGGCTCCATCCTCCTGACACCCACCCTTCACATATTTATCGACATTAATGGGGTCACCCCTCAATCTCCTTTTCTCCAGGCTCAAGAGCCCCAGCTCCCTCAGCCTTTCCTCATCAGGGAGATGCTCCCCTCCCTTCATCATCCTTGTGGCTCTGCACTGGAGTCTCTCCAGCAGTTCTGTGTCCTTCTGGAACTGAGGGGCCCAGAACTGGAACATAATATCCCAGATATGGTCTCCCCAGGACAGAGCAGAGCGGGAGGAGAACCTTTCTCAATCTACTAACCAGCCCCCTTTCTGATCCACTCCAGGATGCCATTGGCCTTTTTGGCCAGAAGGGTCCACTGCTGGCCACCCTGCTGGCCACCAGGAGCCCTGGGTCCCTTTCTCCTACACTGCTCTCCAACAGGTCAGTCCCCAACCTATCCTGGTTCACCTCCAGCTGCTGCTGGTTGTGCAGATTGAACCCAAACCGTGGGACTTCTCAGTTCTGTGCCACCTGGGATGCACTTTCCACAGCGCCCCGGCGAGATGAAGACACCCTGAGTGCCCAAGCGCAGAGCTCTTGTTTTCCTCTAATGGTTGTCATGAGTGGCCATCTCCAGCGATGGAGTCTGGAAGTCAGGCAGCTACAGAAACCCCTTTTCTGCTGAAACACCCAGTTTCCCTTTCTTTAGCAGACAGGCTCCCTAAAAAAGACGAGATGCCAGCGAGCAGAGAGAGTTCCTCAACTCAGGAATTTAGTCTGATCAAACCAAAAAAAAGCAGCACAAGATTTGAGTTTGATGTAAATTTAATCCAAAGAAATTATTTAAAAATACAATATAAATAATTCTTAACTTATATAAAACTTGATTAAGAATTTTTTCCTTTTTTTTTTTTTGTTTTTCCTCCCCTTCCCCTCTCCTAACTTTAGAAAAGAACATTATTGAACACAGGAGCAAGACACTTGAACTGTAGCCTTTGCGAGAAGACTTGAAATATTTACACGCAGCACCCTCCGCTAACACCGGCCGCTGGGCTGTACCTGCCGGTCTGCAGACTGCATAGCAGAAAAGCAACACAACAAACACCCTGCTGGACTTCCTTCCTCGCTATAATACTTTGGAGAAATGATCAGCTCTCTCGTTAAGAGCCAGTTTGAATTCTCAAGTGTTAGTTGAGGTTATTCCAGTACTGAGGTCTTCCCAACACGTGGCCCAGGCGTGCTCTGTCCCTCCTACGATCCACGGCTGTGCACTGTGTTACCGCCTGGGAGCACGCAAAGGGATTGCCTACCCCACAGTTAGTCTTCTGACACTTCAAGTTTTCGTTGAGGAGTATAGAGGGTTCCTTGAGAGGTCCTTTCGGTACCGTCTTGGCTTATAGATGCCAGTGGAGATGCTGTGTTTGGCCCCCCAGGCGTGCGGAAAAAGTTCTCGGTGACTGCCTGGGGCTCTTGGGGTTCCTTGGGAACAGGAGGCTGAAGGGAAGAGAGTAAGTTACTTGGATTTAAAGAGAGGTTAAAAAAGCCCAACAATGTGAATTCTAGTTTGAGTCTTCTACAAGACGTTGGCTAACTCCTACTCCTCCTGAAATTAAAGAACTTTTTACTGAGGAGAAAGTTACTGGAGTTCCTGAGGTATCCACAGAGTTACAGAAATACTTTGGCTTCTCTAACCCCTTCCCTTTTTGAAAACAAACAGATCTGATGTGAAAGGCTGAGGGAGCTGGGTCTCTTGAGCTTGGAGAAGAGGAGACTGAGGGGTGACCTTGTTAATGTCTATAAATATGTGAAGGGTGGGTGTCAGCAGGATGGAGCCAGGCTCTGCTCAGTGTCATCTAGTGATAGGACAAGGGGCAGTGGGTGTGAGCTGGAACAAAGGAGGTTCCACATCAGTATGAGAAGGGACTTCACGGTGAGGGCGATGGAACACTGGAACAGGCTGCCCAGGGGGTTTCCAGCTTGTGCAGGCTTTTGCTGTGTAGTTTGGAGGAGTCAGCTCAGTGCAGGATGTACCTCTGCCCTGAGCCATGCCAGGGCCCCTGGGACATTACTACTGTGTGGTGGCTGCCCCATGGATGGTCATGGTAGCCCCATTCTGGTCATGGGGTTAGCATAGAGAATGAGCTCATGGCAGGAATGTGGGTGGTGAGGGAAGCAGCGTGGCTGTAAAGCCAGCTTGATGGATTTGTGGTTAAGGGTTGTGGGGTGGACAGTTGGACTTGATGATCTTGAGGGTCTTTTCCAACATTGGTGATTCTGTGGTTTGATTGTGGGTGTCCCCACCTGCTCTGACCACCAGCATTCCACTGGTCCCTCCACATCCCCCAGCATATGTTCCCTTTGGTTTCTCACTATTAAACTGCCACTGACAGACAGTGGCACTAGGTGGCCCAGGCACTGCTCCAGGAGAACATCCCTATGGAGTGACAGCTCCATGATGCCAAGCCCATGGCTGTGGCAGAGCCTCCTCATTCACACAAAGGTGCTGGGGCTTTTCTGCCTCTGTTAATGAGTGATGCCTCTTCGTTCCAACAGTGGTGTAAATTTGGGGTGATTCTGCTGATACCCACAGTGAGGTCTCTCTGACAGCTGTCGGTGTGGAAGGGGAGGTGAGTGTGAGATGAGGAGGGAAAGCAGCCTATCAGCAGAGTAAATAATTCACAGGGAATAATTTCCACAAACACTGCTCCTGCATTTGAATGTCTGCAGAAGGGCTGCGCTTGCACCGAACCCGCTGGTGTCCAGAACGAATGGATCTGGCTTTTCCCTTGTCTGTTCGGGATCCGCGAGTGCGCGTTGGCCGTGTTCAAGCTGAGCTGGCAAATGGCTCACACCAGTTGCCTCTCTGGTACCTCATCAGAGGGACCTCTGCCTGGTCACACAAATGTTCTAGAAACATCCAGTTTCCCCCAAAATGCAGCAAATGCAAGGGCTTGTGGGGACCAGCTTAGCATGTTCCTGTGCGACTTGGTCTGGGTGACGCTGCCGTGGCAGGGGTATTGGACTGGGTGATCTTTCGAGGTCCCTTCCAATCCCTGATGTTCTGTGATTCTGTGTGAGCACCTAATACAGAGTGTGTAGGCAAACCTGGTGTGTTGATGGAATCATAGAACATCATGGATTGGAAGGGACCTCGAAAGATCACCTAGTCTAATCCTCCATCACAGCAGGATCACCCAGAGCAAGTCGCACGGGAACACATCCATTCTATGACACTGTGATGATAAAGGCCATGAGAAAGCTGCAGGTACCAGGACCCAATGCTCTGAACCCCTGTCCTTCCTTGCATGCTGGTGGTGCTCACCCAGCCAGAGACAACTCTGTCCATCGATGCCCTCAAGCATCCAGTAGATTAACTTTGTAGTCATCTCAGGTCTTTTAAAGGGCTCATTTTTATCACCTAATTAACTCTACGTGGTAATAAGAAATGTTCTTTTTATATAAAACAAAGTAGTTTTATGTTTTTCACCTGAAGTGGCATAAATAGACTTTTTTCCCCCCCCTCCCCTCACATGTAGCTTCAGTGCCCTGGGACTGATTTGTGGATATATATTGCTGCCTGGAACGACTGTAATTTACAGGTGATTGTTTGGAGGACTTCAAAATTACCACCGCTCATATATATGGATATATAAATAAAAAATGAAGCTTCTCAGGAGATTCTACATAAACAATTTTCTTGGGAAGAAAAAGGATTCTCCATAAAAAAAAGAGGCAGTATTTTTTTATCTCTGTGCCACTGCATAAAGGATGGGGAGATTATTTCAGTCCTTCATTTCTATTTCAGCATTTCTGGACCATTTCCTCTTACATTTTATCTTCTTTCTTTTTTTCTTCTTTCATCGTATAAATCCTCCTGTGTTCCACTCTGAGAGGAATGGGCAGGGTTGGGGTCTGGCAGCAGCAGAGCCCTGGATGCCCAGCCCTGCCTGCCCGCACTGCTGCTGAGAAGAATGGGGATGGGAAGGATTAGCTCTGGCTACCTCAGTGAAATATCACTGCAGCTCCTAAGTCTCTCTCCCAGATAATAAACACAAACACACACACACACACACACACACACACACACACACACACACACACAGAGAAATACTTTTGGAAGCTGCTTGTGGCTTCCTTGCCTGGCTGCTGGGGAAGCCCAGCTGGCAGCAGCTCGCAGGCACCTCTGCTGCTGGTTGCTGGTGGCAGTGTCTGCTCTCAGCAGTCTGGCTTTCTGTTAGGGTTGGGCACCCCGAGGTCGTTATTTCACTTGGGAACACATTTATGTGAAGTTTGTTGTCTCTCCTGGCCCACGGCAGAGCTGTGGCTCAGCCCAGCCAGGACCCCAGCACTGGTGGAGTGGGTCTGCAGCAGCAGGTGCCGAGGGCACGTCTGCACGAGCAGCCCTGCAGCAACCAGATGAACACCCAGGGGCTCTTGATCTTAATCCAGCCCTCAGTGTCTCTGCTTTGGAGCCAGCTGTAAGGGAGAATCATGTTGTAGCTCTTGAGGGACCTTTTCTGCTAGGAATTTGCTCCATTCCTTTAACTCTTGTGTACCTGCAGCACCCAGCCCATCGTTTTAGGGTTCATTTCTTCCAAAGCTGTAAGGAGATTAATGCAAGTTTAGATGATTTGGAGTAACCTGAATGTAGGTAATTTAGTGGAGGTTCGTGCTGCTTCTCACCCATCAGAACGCAAGAAGTTTCTAGCCCTTCCGTTAAAACCAGCAGCCAAATCTGCTGTCAGCTGCCTGTGTGCAGCTCCGGTACGATTAAAGGGGTTAAAAACGAGCGTAACTGGTGCAGAGGAGAAGGGACCTCTATGCAGAAGGAGCATGTTTTTAATCGGGAATAGCTGATCCACACTGCACTAGCAAACCCCGTCCCGTGGACGCTGTCTCCGCGCAGCCGGGCGGGATTTATCGGCCTCGGCGCTCACCCGCTCTCTCGCACCGCTGCTCTCCCAAGGAGCGCAGGCGGGACGGGCTGCTGTATTTCACCCAGCTCCTGGTCACCAGACGATGATTCAGATTCACACCGAGATCTATAAAAGTCAGTGGTTTATTGCCATCTTGTATTTCTGTATTAACCACCTCATTATGATCCCAACCGGAGCGTAAATCCAAGGGTACCCAGTTGCTCGAGCCTGTGCGCTCGCACCTCCCCGCCTCCTGCCACGTAAATCTCAGCTCGGGGTAATGGGAGGGACCTCGCAGTTTCCCAGCCTGGGAGCAGCCGGTGCGGACGGGAGCAGAGCTGGCAGTGTTCTGCACTTCTCTTGACTCCGTCCGTGCTGCAGCCGAGCTGCAGGCACGGGGGAGCGGCGATGCTGGAGTGTCCCAGGTTGTCCACAGGAGCTGAGCTCTGCTTGCTGCCAAGGCACAAGTCTGGCCCCTACTCGTCTGGACATGTGCTGGGTCCTTGGACAACGCTCTCTGTCTTTGAGGTCTGGGCTTTTTTGCATGGCTCGTGGTGGTTTTGCTTCAGCCCTCTGGTTGCCTGTGCAATGCCAGTCACTAACTGCCTGGGAACTAGTCAGAGCGAGCCCCGTGCACCCCAGCTTTGGCCATGCCATAGCCTGGTCTGGGGTTAGGCACCTTGTCCTTGCAAAGGAGAAAGCCTGACGTGAGGAACCAGGCTGGGTGGGATCACGTCCCAGGCAGCCAGAGCCAGGGGATGATGCCCCTTGAGGCACACGGAGGATTCACTGGTCTGGAAAACCCTGAGGAGAGCTGGTCAAACCCTCCCAATACATTGCAAAGACCTTTTATGCCAGGTGCATAGTTCACCACAGTCCGAGTCAGAAGTAAATGCAGGAGGAGCTTTGCTGTGGTCATGAGGTCTCATCCCCTGGAGCACGTGCATCGGCAGGAGAGAGCTCTTCCTGCACTTGAGGGCTCATGAACGTGCCTCACTGACTGGTGCAGAATGTGACTCTTAACAACGGGGGGGATAATACTCCTAAAATTAATGAGGAAGAACTTTGGACCAAGATCTCCTGAAGGCAGCAGCTCTGTTGGCCTCGGTACTGCGATAGGGGTGCTCTCACTGTAACATGACGAACGAATCGTAGAGTCATTAACGTTGGAAGAGACCTCCAAGATCATCCAGTCCAACCGTCAACCCAACCCCACCCAGCCCACTAAACCCTGTCTCCTAGGGACATATCTACTCTGGTTTTGAACCCCTCCAGGGACAGCAGCTTCCCACCCTCCCTGGGCAGCCTTCAAAGTCCTTCAACTGAGCCATCTCTATGCAGTATACTTGTCTTCTCACAGTGGGACAAGGCTTTTCCCTCTGGGTTAGTGCTGGCTACTGAACAAGTTACAGCTGTGCCAGTGCTTGGTTTCTTTCCCACCATCTCCCAGTTGCTTGGTGTTTGCATCACCGTAATCTGACGTGATGAGGCTCTGGCCAGCCTGATCTAGGGTGGGGTGTCCTTGCCCATGGCAGTGGGGTTGGAACTGGATGATCCTGTGGTCCCTTCCAGCCCTGGCTGATTCTATGATTCTATAGTGACTTATGGTGGAGAAGGTACTTTCATCTTAAGGCCTGTGTTGCGGGTGCTTAGAACTTCTAGAAAACAACATGGATGTGTTCCTGTGTGACTTGGTCTGGGTGATCCTGCTGTGGCAGGGGGATTGGACTAGATGATCTTTCGAGGTCCCTTCCAATCCCTAATGATTTTCTGATTCTATATCGCTGGAAGGCAATTCAAGTGCTTATATTCTCCCTCTACTGCTTGATAACAGCCAATCAGTTTATACTGGCTTTATACTGTTTCCATCATTGTCATACCACTGCCAGACCCCTGTCACTGGGTACATTAATTTCTAATCCTCTCTGCTAAGTTAAGATAGCCCAAATATTTGTATTTTACCAACTTATTTTCAGTATCATCATTTTGAACACGCTTACAGGCTATTGTTAACTAGAATCACACCCAGTATTCTAGACACTGTAATCAGTGTATTGTAGAGGGGCACTGATATTTATAATTGTCTTCAGCTACTGCATCCCAGAATCACAGAATCATTTTGTTTGGAAAAGACCTTCAAAATCAACCAAGTTCAACCATTGATCCAGCTCTACCAGGTGACCACTAAATCATGTTCCTGAGCACCATATCTACATGTGCTTTAAATACCTCCAGGGATTGTAACACCAAGACCTTCCTATGGGCTTCCTATTCCAATGTCTGCTAATCTTTTAGATTTAGAAATTCTTCCTAATATACAATCTGAACCAACCCTGGTGCAACTTGCTACCATTTTGTCTAGTTATATTGATTGTTACTTGGGAGAACAGACCAACATCCACCTCATTACAACCTCCTTTTAGGTTGTAAAAAGTGATAAGGTCTCCTCTCAGACTACTTTTTTCATGGCTAAACAACCCATTTCCTCAGCTGCGATGCTCCTCGTAAGATCTGTTCTTCACAGCCTTCATAAGCCTTGTTGCTCTTCTTCAGATCTGCTTCATTACCTCAATGTCTTTCTTGTAGTGATGTGCCCAAAACTGAATACAGTACCCAAAACGTGGCCTCATTACCACTGAGCACAGGGAGCAATCACTTCCCTACTGCTGCCGTACTGTTTCTGATACAAGCTTGGATGCCAGTGGCTTTCTTGGACAGCTGAAAACACAGCTGATTCATAGTCAGTGTTGTATGTGGTTTTAAGATTGCATATTAAAAAATTGTCTTTCAGAATGCTGAAAACTCATACCCTGTTGGGAAAAGCATTGTTTATGCTTGCAGACATGGATATTCTCTTGTTGGTGATCCTCATGCTAAATGTGGCAGTAATTTACAGTGGCAAGTTGGAGAAAGGTATTGCCAAGGTATGTCTAATTGATTCTTGGTTTGAAATAAATTCCATTCCTGAATTCCAGTGAAGCATCTGTTAATGTTTGCTTTCCAATAAAAGTACACATGCATTTCCCAGTTACCTAGATATAATCTTGTCTAAGATGGCTTTTATTTTCAATTCAGATGTCCTGATCAGGAGGGTTGCCTGCAAGTGCTAATGAGCACTGTTTAAATGCCATCTTTTTGTGTATCAGTACATGGCCTCCTTGGGTCCTGTGCATATGACTGTGCATAGGATGTTACTGTTTAGTATGAGCTCTCAATGGATACATGAGCCTTAAGAGCAGAGATGCTCTCTTCAGGGTAGAACTGGATCTGTAGGAAGTAGAAGAGATTGTCACTCTGTCTTTGGTATTGCCCGTGTTTGGCTGATGTGATGAGTTAATATCCTGTGCTACCATGATTGATATGTTTCTACAGGAAAAGCAGCTAATCTTATCATTCAATTTGTTAAGGAATTTAAGAGAAGATAAAATACATTACTGCTTTCTGTAATCCAGTGATTCACTGTGGCTATCTCAAATGCTTCAATCCTTAGAAACTGCTTGTCTCCTGCCCATGCTGGAGGGGGGTTTACAAGCAGAGCCTTGGAAACCTGTGTATGAGATTGGCGACAGAATAACTCTGTCTTGTCCACATAACATGCAATTAGAAGGTGCAGGCTCCATTTTGTGCGAGTCCAGTCTGAAGTGGTCTCCTGATATCAAGACTACCCAATGCAAGAGACCAGGTAAGCTGTTGCAATCTTGCAAGTGCAACACAGGAGTTTCTTTTCTGGACAGACTATGGCTTAGGTAGATAAGAGCTGGACAGAGCTACAGTTGGTATAGTGATAGAGAAGCCGTACTTGTGAACCAGCACAGAAAATTTATGTTTTCTATGAGCTGTTCAAAGAAGGTGCCTTAAGACATTTCTTATGGGGTTTCCTTACAGCTTTTTGCTTCCCATTCCCTTTTTGCTATCAAGTATTGTCACCAACAATATTTTAAGAGATTGCCTGGGAATTATGCTGCTTATTCTGCTGCCCAAGTACACTTCTTTTCCACTTGTATTGTGCAACATCACCACCATGTAAACTGCATGTTAGAGATATGGCTTTTCTACCAGTAAACTGTTCAGTGCAACCAAAGCTTCTCATAGCAGAGGAGTGCTGGGCTGGATGATTTCCTTTTCTAATCTGACATACAGCTGATATGCAGAAAATCTCCAGAAGCTGGAAGCGAGAAATAAGTGCTGCTTCAAGGTGATGATAACAGCAATTTGATCTCTGGATTGATACTGGTAGGCATTGGCAGACAGTGGAATGGGCTACAGCATAGAGCAGCTCTGTCTAAGTCATCTTATCCTGCTCTGGAAGTCAAACAAGATTTTGTCTTGTGCATTCCTACAATGCTGGTCAGTGATATAATGGATATCCAAGCAGCTTAACTTCTTCAGAGCAGTCATAAGCTCACCTCCAATCCCAGATATTCTATCCTTGGGGAGATCCCTGGGTAGGGGCAACAGCTGCTGTAGAAGGTGAGTCATATCTCCTGCAACTCATGTCTGTCCTCTCCTTATCAGACAACTGCTGCTTGAGGTTGCCTGATCTGAGGGAAGAGGCAGTCAGGTTTAGACTTCAAAGGCAATTGTCCTGGGAGACTCCCAGTGTTAAGGTCTTTGCTCCTGTGTCGTATCTACAGGTGCAGGGAAAGAAAAGGGAGTACTAAAGTACCTGTGCTGAAATACTGCTGCAAATTACTTCTTGGGTTTATCCTTAGTGACTGGTTTTCACAGTTTTTTGTTACATCATATACTCCAATTCTACTAATAATTAGAACCTGTTTCAAATGCTTCCATCTTTAGAATTAGTTGTGCCTGCCTGTGTGAGAGCATTAGATTAGTATACAAGTCAAAAAGCAAAAATGGGACAACAATTAAAGTGGCAAATAGAACAATGAATATGAGATAAGAAGGGTAAACATTAGGAGAAAGTATTTATTTGGCAATAGTACCTGTAACAGTCAAGAATACAACCAGCAGCCCCAGGGGTGGAGAAAATACAGTGATTTTCAGTGGAAATGTCCCTTCTGTGGGAAAAGAGGGTTATGCCTACTGTTTGTACTGCAATGTACCGCAACAAGACAAGAGGGAATGGTTTCAAAATTGAAAGAGAGTACATTTAGATTAGACCTTAGGAAGAAATACTTTAGTGTAAGGCTGGTGAGTCACTGGAACAGATTGCTTAGAGAAGTTGTGGATGCTCCCTCCCTGGAAATTCAAGGTCAGGTTGGATGGGGTTTTGAGCCACCTGATGTAATGGGAGGTGTCCCTGCCAATGGCAGAGGGTTGGAAACAGATGATCTTTAATGTCCCTTCTAACCTAAACCGTTCTATGATTCTGTGAATTTCTACTCATCTGTTTTGCTTGGCAAATCTTAATCTGTAAGAAAGATTTTTTTTTAACAAAAGGCAGCAATTTTCAGGCTTGTTAAAGTTTCATGTTAAAGTAGGAAACTACAGACATCAAATCTAAAAACCAAATTGTGATAAAGCTTTCTCAGAAAGTGTGACCATATGGATTTAGCAAAACCTTGCAATTACTTGATAGAGAAACCTGCAGAGGAATGTTTAGCAAAAGCGTATTTAATTTTCAACTAGAAATACATCTCAGCACTCGGAGAACAGTACAGCTGCAATCATGTGAACTCCACAAGGACTGCTATTGCTTTGGTTTTTAAAATATTAGCTTGAGGATTAATGACCTAACTTGCAATTTTCCCTACCATCAGTGTATAAAGACATTCAGGTTCTATGTAGAACTTCAGATCTTTAGCTTTTCTCATGTCAGTAGTGAAGCCAGTAACTCTGAAACCTGAAACGTCTGAATAAAGTAAGTTTGCAGGGAGTATGATATCTTTGTAATAGTGTGAATTCCTTCCATCAAGTAGATACTTTTATTGAACTTGCATGATGTGAATTTATGTCATGGTTGCATAAATCAGTGTCTTTTAAGCTCAGCTGATAGGATAATTTCAGAGTAGACCTTCAACAGCACATTTTTTTTCTGAACCTTAATACCACTGTCTGTGTTATTCTACTTCAGTGCCCAGTGTGAAACCAGAAGTGACAGAGCTTAAATGTCAGCCATGGGAGAAAGTGCATCAGGCACAATGTGTGTGCAAGATGCCCTATGAGTGTGGGTAAGTTCAAGCTGAATTTGGCAATGACTTTCTCACTGTATTCAGGACCAGTTAAATCTGTTAAATCTTCAGTCCATGACAGATGAAGCGGCTTTACTCATATGAGAAGGAGGGATTGTGCTTTGTTTGCTTTACAGCTCAATCAATGTCCTGTTCATCATTTACCTGCTTTGTCAGAGCTGTCAGTGGGTTTTAGCAGTGATGGAATTTGATTGGATGACAGAAGGTGAAGGGATAATTTCAGCCCCACCAGATCTGTGAAATAGATGGAAAAACATAAAGTGATATTTTTAAGATTTAGAGGACTGAGGATAAGTCAGAACAGAGGCCCTTAGGACATAAACCATCAAAACAGTAAGCTAGTGAAATAAAGCAGATTTGTTTTCCCTGGTGAGAGACTGGAGCGTTATGAAAGGCAGAATAATCTAATCTCCCATTTACACAGCAGTTTGCACAGACCAGTCATGTCACCTTTCCTGACCTCATAGCTTGCAACCAGAGTTTATTGTTTCCTGTTTGAGCTAAGCCTATAAAAGCAATGCAAGAGAAACTCGAGGAAATGAGTGACTCTTCCAGTTCTTTACTAAACATTCAAGTTACAGAACCAAAACAGAGAAGTAACAAGAATACAGCTGAGACCAGTGTCTGACGGTCTGATGTGCCAAAGAGTTCAGCACTCCAACGTCTAGGCTGGTATTCATAGACTGGATGAATTCTCCTATAAAGGAATCACAACAGGTGTGAGATCTGGATAAGAAATACGGACAGGTTTATGCCACAGCAGGAGCTGAGCACCTTGAAAACTTCAGGATAAGAGAACAAATTTGATTTACCCTTTTGTATTAGATAGACAAAATTTTTAAGTCATCTCAAGTTATTTCAAGAACTTCTCGGTGGAGTAAGTGTACTTTGTATTGGCCACACGGTTCAAGACTGTTCTGAACTGTTCTAAGTCAAAATTAATGCAATGCAAACATCTCAAAATTAAAATTGGTGAGCTTAGTTCAGGATTTCATAGACCCATCGGACACTTTGCTAGGGTCAGACACCATTGACTTGCATGAAAGATAAATGCCAGATTTGTAACAATTCTCCTAAGACTCTTTTCCTGTCATTAACTGCCTAAATATTTTATTAACCTGATCCTAACTCTCTTAGACTCAATACTCTTTAGAGTGAAGCAATAACCACTTTTCTGGTTCATGGGAGTGTTGAGGTTAGTTACACAGAAGAAAAGGGGAGTCCACAATGCTAGGGAAGGCTTTGGGCAGAGTAACTATAAAGTTATGCATTCAGAGTTCAGCTTTAATTAATCTACTACTTGTCTTTTTCTATTTTTTTTAAATTATGTTCAAAACGGCAGGAAAATAGAGAACAGTCATTTCTGTTACTCGATGCCATCTTTTCATCCTGTCTTGAAGTAACACATCTAATAATAGAAGGATAAATCATCAGCTGTCAAAGCAGACTAATTTGCCAGTCTGTTACGGCTGTAGGAGTAAGGCATGCAAGCACATCTTGGTCCTTCCTCAGAGAGCAAAAGTAACTTGGTTTACTTTGCTGTGGTAGTGACTTTCATCAGCAGTCTCTGTTCAGAAGAGAGCTGGGAACGAACATTCACGTGGCAATTCAGGAACAGCATGGTTTCAGACCCATCCTACATCCTTTCAATTTCTAAGAGACAAGCAGCCCGAGGCTTCTAGGACAGAATAAGAACCCCACAACAGACTGGTGATCTGTAATTTGTCCCTCATGATCTGGTGCCTTAGCCTACATCTGTTCTTATCAGTTAAAACCAGGGAATGATTCTGGGCTCCAGAGCTATTAAATTGCTAAAGCAGATCCTGTAAGAGCTTTGGCAAGAGCCAGTTCCCAGGCATGTCACAGGAGTTACTTGGTTCAGGGATCATTTCTAACAAGCTTTCTGATATGGTCCCTATCTTTTGAGTGCAATGCTAGATTAACAGTATGGACATGAGATATTCCGTGTGAATTTGCCTTACTAGAAGGAAGGAGCAGAGCATTGTTAGTGTATTAACACAGATGATATCTCAGCTTCCAGTAGATAAAGACTATCCTCAGAGTGAAATGTGAGACTTGATAATTTTTAAATTACTATCTCCTCTTTTTATCACCTCAGACCTATTTGCATCTATGTGTCACCTGCAAGAATTCTTGGCCTGTGCTGTATTAAAACTAATAGTATTGAAAAGAACTTTAAGTGAGAATAATTTTCATCAATATAAACTTTTAACTTTTTATTTCCTTAAACGTTGTCTGCCTCTTATTGCAAGTGAAGAGACAGTTTTTGCAGACTTGCATCTGTTACTTAGTTTTTTCCAATACATGCTTTAGTAAAAGCTTGTTTCTACCTAAGCCTTCTTTTTCAGATGGAATGTATTGGATTTGTCACATTCACTTTGCACAAAGATTCTAGCCTCTAATACTTTTTGTTGTGCTACTGCCAGCCCAGTAATATCTTTTGTCATTAATTTCTTTAATAAGGAAAAAAACTCCATCCTTTTTCATCCTTTTTCTTATGCATCTTCAAACATTTTGATTTCCACTGGCTTTCTCACAACTGTAGCACATATGTAAAGCACTCTAAAAACAATTTGAGGGATTACCATAGCTAGAGTTGACCACATGGACTGTGAAATCTCTGGATTCAATCTTAGACAGATTAAGAGAGGTTCTTGATTGACAGATTGAGAGAGGTTTTTCTCCCCCTCTATTCTGCACTAGTGAGACCACAGCTGGAGTATTGTGTCCAGTTCTGGGCCCCTCAGCTCAAGAGGGATGTGCAGCTACTGGAGGGAGTCTAGCATAGAGCAATGAGGATGATGAAGGAAGTGGAGCACCTCCCTGAGGCTGAGGGAGATGGGTCTCTTTAGCTTAGAGAAGAGAAGACTGAGGGGTGACCTCATTCATGTCTATAAATATGTGAAGGGTGGGTGTCAGGAGGATGGAGCCAGGCTCTTCTCAGTGTCATCTAGTGATAGGACAAGGGGCAATGGGTGTGAGCTGGAACATAGGAAGTTCCATATAAATATGAGAAGGAACTTCTTGACAATGAGGGTGGCGGAGCTGCCCAGGGGTGTTGTGGAGTCTCTTTCTCTGGAGAGGTTTAAAACCCTCCTGGTTATGTTCTGGTGTGACTTGGTCTAGGTGATCCTGCTGTGGCGGTGGGATTGGACTAGATGATCTTTCGATGTCCCTTCCAATCCCTAATGATTCTATGATTAATGCATATTAATGGCCTTAATCTTATCAGCTGAATTAAGCTTCCTTCAATATACATGTTTTACCTCAAAACTCAGGTATTGAGATTTATCATTCAGGCAAGTTTAAAGAAGGCCTCTGAACAATTTTAAGCATACTAAACCACATAGTTACAGATTTGCTGCTTTCCCTGAATCAAACTTCCTCCAAATTTAGGATAATATTTAAAGGTTACATCTGCCTGTAAAGATAAGTTTCATATTATGAATCGGTGTGCTACTATCTCATAGGCTGTGCAGCCAGGCAAGCAAACAATATAATGCAGACAAAAGCGTGGGCTTCCTTTATTGTCTACTTGGTGTTGTGTATCCACCGGGCTGTCATCGTTTTGTGTCTCAGAATGAGTGTTAACCTCATTCTCTGTGAAACATTGAGGAAACATGAAAATTCAGACAACAAACTTTACTAGAGGTATTGTGGCTGGTATTTTGACTAAGCACAGCAGGTAAATGAGCCATTGCCTCTAAGCATGCTAACTTAAGTAGGAAATGTAATACAGTGGATAATCTTTGAAGACATATTTGGTTACAGGTATATGCACCAAAGTTTTCAGTGTCAGCTGATGAACTCGGTGCCAAATTATGATGTCTTAAAGATGTGTTGTGTTACAGATAGTTTAAACATTCTGTAAAGCCAAGTGTTTTCAGAGGTTTCAAAACCATCTCTCAAAGAACCAATCCCAAAACATGGGGCAGGCACATTCCTCAGTCCCTTATTTGTAAATCTACCAAATTCACTTCCCAATTCCCAGGGGGAAAAATGAAAACATTATAGAATCATTCAGGTTGGAAAATATGTTTAAGATCATAAAATCACATGATTTATCTGTATAAGCCCAAGGTTAAATCATGTTCTTAATCTCCTTATCTGCATGACTTTTAAACATGTCTGGGTTGGCGATTCAGCCACTTCCCTGGCAGCTTGTTCCAATGCCTGATGTCCATTTCAATACAGAAGTTTTTCCTAACCAAAATTCTCTTCGTGCAGCTTGAGGTGATTTCCTCTTATTGCTTGTGAAATTAGCTTAATGCTTGGCTACCATGCGAGCAAGGTTTTCATCAGGACATTCTTACTAGACCTGATCTCTGCAAATTTCCTCTGACGAGCCATTTGACAGGAACTGTTACTGTCTCCATGAGACAGATGCATGAAGCTCATGAAGGCCATTTGACTATTCTTTATCAGCCTTTCCTCCCCACCTCTTTAGCTGAGGTTAGCCCTCAGAAATAGACACTATGAGTTTTAGTGGGAGAGTTTGTGAGCTGAAAAGGAAGAGCTGTGCCTTTTGCACTGTATTCAAAGCTCACCATTCCCTGGGAGCACGTCTCTGATCTCTCATAACCTGTGCAGCCCCTTACCTGTAGCTGCAAAGTGCATCCAGAAAAGCACAGGCATGACCTGCTCCAAAAAGGCACTTTTTAATTCTCTCAACAAAAATATCAATGATTTCATTGAGAACAAGTGGAGAAGCTTGAGGTTTGAGATTAAAATCCAAAAATAATGGAAGAGTATTTTTGTCCCCTCCTACATGTACAGCACGAAGCACAAATGATGACAGCTTCCTGGAACTGTCCCCAGAGCAAACACTGTTTAAGGTTGTCCAAGAATTGTTTTTACCACTTTTATGAGCTAATTTTTGTGGGTGTTAGAACAATATCTGTATTTGAAGAAATAAATGAGCAAATTCTCTGGATAAATAGAACAGCTTTTCCTACAATTTCTGTGAAGATGTATGTATATTGCCAGGAATACCTTTAGCCTCTGATACAGGATCATAACACTTCATTTAGTAAAAGCTGAGTCTTTTAAAGGACTGCAGACAAAAGGTCTTTAAGCATATTTGAATGTCTTGTCATTAAGAAAGTGTTCTAATATATGTGTATGTGTGTGTATCTCATTATATGTATATTAAATGTTTTCTGTGTATGTACCTATGTGCATTCATGTGTAATATATTAGTGAACAACTGAGACCTCAACAATTTTTAACTGAAGTCTCTCTGCTACTGAGGTCAATGGCAAATGCCTAGTAGTATCCCTGTCCTTCAGAGTGGGTAGATCATAGCTCTGCTGCCACATCCTATCTAAAAGAAAGGACTCCAAATTATTCCTATGCCTCAGACTTCCCTGATCTGCTCCTGAGCTGTACTTAATAAACAGGGAAGTTCAAACTAGACTCTCAATATTTTCCACTCCCTCAGCTTTTTATACAAGGTACCAGGATAAAACATATTTAAATAGCAAAATCAATGTTTTCCTTTTCAGCCCTTCTTTGGAAATCTGTGCTACAGATCAAAGAACCAAGAGAAACACACTTCTAACTGTGTGCAAGATGCATGCCTTGGAGTGCATTGGCAGAAAATATGCTCTCACTAGTGCAGAAAACTGCAAGGCAACTAAACTATCATGTGGGTCATGCCGTTCATGGGAAAAATGTGATGGTAAGGCATTCTTTACAACTATAAGCAAAATCATTAGTGTGAATAAAATAAAATCTTTTTCCTCAGTAGCCTGTTAGTTGTGGGTATACCCTGGTGTGGTATCTCCAGACTCTCCCAGATGCATCAGGCACTGCTGAGCTGATTTAAACTGTCAGCCAGTGTTTGGTGTCCAGAAACAAGAAACTCCAACCATTGAAAGGAAAATCTCACAGGATATTGTAACGAAAGCACTATCTACAGGAGTGTGTATTTCTGTTGTTTGTTAAGTGAGTTCCCCCACTTCGGTCCTCTGGAAATTAAGCCCTTGTCCTACTCTTTTTTCACTGTATCCATCTGTTTTAAACTCCTGAACACAGTAACTGTGGAAGTTCTTATTGCTCACTGGATTAGCTAATCCTTACCTGAAACTTGCTGAGCAGTCTCCCCAGCAGTATCTTGCAAGGAGGAATTGAATGTCGTATTTTATGTCAGCTAGGACTGCTACTTTTGGTTGTACTTCACTGTCTGTGGGCAGTTTCTCATGTTATTGTCAAAGGTGAATGTCTTTTCCCTCAAAGGAAATAGCCCCAGTCTTTTGCAATCTGTCTGCAGTGAAAGTTTTCAGATTCCCTGATCTAATTTCCCTGATAGTCCTGTAGTCCTACACTACATTGCATTTAAAGGAAGGTTGCCATAGATGGTAAGATGAAGTAAATTAGGTTTTTGGAAGTGCCCCGGATAGAGACACAGTTATTATTATAATATTTTGAAAAAAAAATATTACTTGATAGGGTTTAGTCTGTTTTGATGAAAACTTGGTTGAATTGGGCTGAACAGACAGAAATAGAAAAAAGATAAAACTAGCTGGAGTTTCAGCAGAGACAAACACAGGTGAAATTGTCAAAACATACAACACCAAAACAATGCACCATTATTAAAAAAAAAAAAAAACTCATGTGGGACCTTCTTTTCTAATTATTTAGCTATTGTCACTGGTAAACCCATGCATATTTATTTGTAGGAGTAGATCCTTTGATCTTAGTGAAACCTCCTGTATGTAAATAAAGGTACCAGTTGAAAGTATCTGCATGATCAGTTTATTACTATACAAGGTACAGATCTCTGACCTAGCATATTATCTGTACACTGGAGCAGTAGGTCTGGACTCTGGAGCAGTAGATACATGAATTGGTTCAAACAATAACATCAGAGAAACCTTTGAGGTCAGTATCTCACACATCTTAGTGAGATTTTCCCACAACCTCTCCAAGCGGAGAAAGTCCTAGGAGTGCACCACTCCCTTTCACCGCTAGTTTTTGACTTCTTGTTTATCCACTGAACCTGAATATCTGTTACATCCAGTTTGGAAATGAACCATAGAGTAATTTGGGTTGGGAGGCTCCTGTAAAGGTAATGTAGTCCAACCCCCTGCATCTACCACATCTTGGGTAATCCTGTTCCATTGTTCATAGTAATTCATAGTAAACATTTTCTCACTCATATCTATTCTGAATCTGCCTTCTTCTAGTTTTAAACCATCATCCCATGTCTTCGCACAACAGACTCTTGTAAAAAGTCTGTCCCCAAGTTTACTGTAAACTCCTTTTAAGTATTCAAAGGCCTCAATAATGCTCCCAGAGTGTTCTCTTTTTCAGGCTGAGTAACTGTAATTCTCTCAGTCTGTCCCCTTACCAGAGGTGTTCCAGCCCTCTGATCATTTTTGTGGTCTCCTCTGCAACCACTCAAACAGGTCTTTGTCTTTCTTACCTGAACACCCTCGAGAAAATTGCTCCCAATCCTAAAGTTTTGCTGAAAACATTTTATTCTGTTTCCTGCTGTGCTGGATTCCATTCTCAGTGTCTCTCCTTTGTGCTTTTCCTTAGCACAATCCAACAGCTGTGTCTGTGATGAAGACAGTCTGTGTGAAGATGGAGGCATCAAGATCTGTGCTGAAGTGAATAGCTCTGCTGGCCACCAGACCATGACCGAATGCAAGGCTGGTCAGCTCAGATGCCAGGGGGAGACTGTCACCCTTGTCAGCATAAGCCCATGTGATGTATAGAGGAAATAAGATATGTTGAAGCTTATCGTGCTTATTGCCATGGGATCTGTCAAAATGTCTCTCTTTCAAAATGTCTCAACTGTTGGGCATGATATACTTCAGACACAGCTTTTCCAAATGTAAACTGTGCTGTGCTGTCCACCACAGCTGAGGAACATGTGTGCATCAGCTCTGGCTGGCTATGAATCAGGTCCTGAGCTGCACTTACCACTACTGCTAACAAAAGAAAGCTTTCTGGTCTGAGCACTGGCAAGTTAGTCTACATTTCCATCAGAATTTATAAAATATTGTTGAAAAGCGCTTGCCAAAGTATGATTTATATTGATTGATTACAGTGTGTGACAGGGTAAATACATTTTTATTAAAGCTACACAAACATACACAGGCATTGAGCAGAGTTAGATTGAAAAAATAATAATAAACGGCTTTACAGATTAAGAGGTATGGTTATTTTAATAAAGGAGGTTCTTGGCCTTGTTCAGTTGAGCAAACAGTATGCACCGAATTGAACCTGCCAGCAAGCCTGAAGCTCTTAAAGGGCAAAACAATGTGCATTGATAGTAAAGCCAGCTTAGAGTAGTAAGAAAACTTCTCTGTTTGCAGGTTCTCAAATGCAGAACTACTTCACGAAAACTTGCCTTTTTACATTGTCTTAATTATCACCACGATCTACATTTATAAACACAAGAAACTCAGCTGCACTTGTTACGTACATTTATGGTTGTGCCAAGTCTGCCCACAGACCATGGCACATCGAGAGCTTCCACCACAGCAAAACTTTCTCAGAGGCACCTGTTAGGAAAAGTGTATCTTCACAGAAATAGAGGCACTCCAGATGCTGTACCCCTTGGACAGTCCTCTATGACTGTTCCTGAGTAAAAGAAGAATCTTACATTCTTCCATGACACTGCTAAGTGCATTGTCCATTGTAGTCAGACAGCGACATCTTTGCTCACTTACAGTGCACCTTGCAAGTCTGTTCAGGCCCCCGTAACAGCAGTCCAGTCCTTTTAGACTATTCTCAGATGCAAGCAAAGACAAAGGCTGGATAGCAAATGGGTGATCAACTAAGTGCAGTACTATCAGCAGGAATACTGTATGCTTTTTAAGGAACATGTTTTATTTCTTAATATCAATAAATACATACCAGATAAAGCATCTCTCTTGCTTGTTATGTTTGTATCTGTAGCTTCCCAATAGAAATCTTACCTTCAGCTAGAAAAGTGTAAAAGCTGAGTTTCCCCTGGTGCTGGCAATGAGGATTAGGCTAGAACAGGAGTGGCATGCTTTCCCTTGGACACTCCCTCTCCAGAGGCATCTATGTTGAAGAGAAAGGTTAGCACTGTGCTAAATGGAGAGATTTCTTCATAGAATCATAGAATCATTAGGGATTGGAAGAGACATCAAAAGATCATCTAGTCCAATCCCACCGCCACAGCAGGATCACCTAGACCAAGTCACACAGGAACACATCCAGACAGGTTTTAAATGTCCCGAGAGAAGGAGAATCCACAACACCCCTGGGCAGCCTGTTCCAGTGCTCTGTCATCCTCACTGTCAAGAAGTTCCTTCTCATGTTTATATGGAACCTCCTATGTTCCAGTTTGCACCCATTGCCCCCTGTCCTATCACTAGATGACATTGAGAAGAGCCTGGCTCCATCCTCCTGACACCCACCCTTCAC
>JAOXOE010012126.1:0-24137 GCA_028565055.1 Phoeniculus purpureus
TTATTTGGATTTAGGTTGGACTGGATGATCTTTAAGGTCTTTTCCAACCTTATCATTACTGTGATACTGTGATACTGGGAAAGCAAACTGATTTTGATCAAGAAATAGAAAACACGTCTATCAAGGTGTTTTCTCCTTCTCTCACTCGTCTAAGAGTTTCAATAATTTGAAAGTGCTATCATGAATCTTCCTTGTAAGAAACAAAAATGCACTTTGTAGTAAATACCTTCTTTGAAACTGTCAATGTATTTTGAGATCTTATGAGCTTGTGTGATCATGCCTGCACAGTGCATTTCCTCTTATTCTTCCAATGCCAGTTTTGCCACATTCTACCCTTCTGTTCTACACCTGTAACATTTTTATTCTCCTTTCCTTACAGTTCTACTCTTCCAGAATTTCTAACAATTTGTTTTCTCCCACTGAAACAACAACTTCTAAATTATATATGCACCAGGGAAGTAGGTAGCGGTTTTATACCAAGGTATTAGAGGATAATGAAATGTTTCCTTCTTAATGATATAGGGATAATTTGTTCCCTTCTTAAGCAGAGGTCAGCATTTCCTTTCCAATTGCTGTGAACTTAGCTGAAATCAGTATAAATCTCTCCATAATGATTCTTAAATCTCCTGAGTAGATATCTTGAGAAAAAAACCCATTCATTCAGAATACATCCATGTAATGGAGGAATGCACATATCTCCTTTCTACCTCTTTGACCCTGTCATGTTTATATTCTGCACTGACTTGTGCTGCTCAACTACTCAGACCTCCTGAGCCAGTGGAGACTCAGAAGCAGAATTTGCTGTCCACCCTCAGGCACTAAAACACCATTATAAACTCAGACTGCAGGCTAGAGTACATTTGGAAAGACTGGTCTCCTATATACTGGCTTGATTCAGTTCTCTCTTGCCCACAGCTTCTCTTTTCTCTTCCTCCTGCTTCTACATCACTTTTTAAAGTATTTCTTCTTCCCAGGAGAAGAATGTTCTATGGGAAATCTACTTTCTGTTTCTTTTGCAAAATACAAAGAACTATGAAGAGCATTTTGCGACGGGATTGGATTTGCTTTTGTGGGGGGAAATAGGTTTCCGCTTTTGCTGCTATTTGTGTTTTTTAAAAGAAAATTGAACATATTTTTCTTACAGTCCTGAACCAAAGGAAATCTGTTTCTTCACCTGGCTCAGTTACCATCTCCTTACAGCATTAACACTAAAATCCCTGTACAATCCAAAATTAAAAAAAACAACCACATCCCAGGTGATACCAGCCAAGGAATCACTTTTAAGAGGTAAGAACAACAGAACTCAGGTTACCTCAAACTCTAAAATGCAGTTCAAGGGCCTCTTCAAGCAAAGCAAACTGAGACTATTCTTAAATAAAAGTTAGCACAAAACAAAGCCTTTTACAGACACTACTCCCTAATCTTAATTATTTTAACTATTAATTAATAGATTGCTAATGTAAGAGATTTTATACCTTGCCAGTTTCATGTAATGAGGTTTCTTTCACTACAAGCTGATTAATCTCTGCTTTCCCTTTTAGATGATTGCATTTGTTCAAGTTCAGCTCAAAATGACGCTTTGTAAGAATAACCTACTGAAAAAGCTAATCCTTATTGGTAATTAACAGTAATGACTTCTAAGGGGAAAAAGGAGCAGCAGGTGGAGAAAAAGAGTTTAGTTCTTTTTTACCTCCACAGTTAAAAGACACCCTGCTATAACCCAAAAAGCTACTGGCTTATTTTTTAAGTCACAGGTGGTCTGTTATCAATCTGAGACTTAAAATACTGAACATTCTTATCACTTGTGACATCTAAATTAATGACATTAGGGAACAATAATTGGGCTACATTTAAGCTTACTGATTGCTGCTCTGTCCTCTGTATTTATTCTTCAGATATTTCAGTGCACACAAACATATATAAATACATATAGACACATAACCACAGCTGTATGCTCATATACATGCTTGTACTTTCATATAGTGTGATTCCCCTTCTCTTGACATAAATCCAAACACTTTGAAGTAAAGGAGGAAAATTAGAGGGTGATAAAAAATGAAAAAGAAAGGTAATACAACATTCACATTTGTTCCACTGCCAATTATCTCACATCATTTTGTTAACGTTCTGGATGTGTGAGACTGTTTGCCTCAGGGTGCAAGTTTCACTGCAGAATTAAAGGATCTGATTTAGAAATGGCAGTTTCAGACATTCCACAGAATGGAGGGAAGAATAACTGGGATTTCTTAGAAAAAAAGGGTAGAGAGATCATTCTTACTATTTCCTCCAGTCCTTTGGGAAACTTTGTGTAACCCAAAATAAAGGGCTGTCATACACAAAATTGTATGGTCCTCTTAGTTGTTTGTAGTTTAAGTATACATCACATCAAGAAGATGCACTCCTCAAAACACAAAAGGAAAACAAAGTAAGGGCAGATAAGGAATAAGACAGATTCTTCATCAATTTGATAGACATACACAGAGGAAAAAAGGGAAAGGGAAAGAGAGATCAGTACTGAGATCAGAAGAAAGCTAACTGCAAAGAATGGTAGAAAAGGCCTGTTTGAAGTTCTCAGATCTCTTATCATTAAGTTTCTAAAACTGAAAGGAAGCCTCTCCTCATTCTTCTCCTTCTTTTCTAGATCAAAATGAAGGTACTTTGAGCAAAAAGCAAAAGAGAACCCAAAGACACAGAAGTGTGGCATATCAATAGAAAGGCTGAAGCCAGAGTGAAAGAAAGAAGAGGATCAGAGGATAAAGAGAAAATCATGGGAAAGTAACAGGGAAAAATAAAAAACAAGTAAGATCAAATAAGATGGATAAAATTTTATTATAAAACTGGACCTTTTGAAGTTATTTCTAGAATCATTGTCACTTAAAATAGAAAGGAACATAGTCCTGATACTACTATCATTAATAACCTCTGTAATAGTGTAAGAAAATCCCTTCAGCATTATTGCAGTCAGGAAGAAAACAGTTGTTTCCAATCAATTTTAAAATGCATTTGCTGTGTTTTGGTATTTTCATCTCAGTGTGCATATGCTGTCCTTTATCACTCTGACTGTCATCTGCATAATTGGCTTACATTTAAGTCAAATGCTCAACATATTTTAATGTTAACTACATGGATAAACAGTTCCTGACTGAAAGTCAATTCAAATAAATGGAACAGTTCTTATTGGGTCTTCCTTTTCTCAATTTTTAAAAATTCAATTATCAAGATAGGAGTTGTAAGGCAGATGTAGTGTTATTGCATCTTTGCATATGAGTTTTGGGGTATTATTTTAACATTTCCAGCGATGGATATTTCCATAGTATTTCACCATGCAAGATAGTTACGGCTAATGAAAAATAAGAGAGAAGAAAGGGAAGTAGTCAGCATTTGTTGTCTAAGAGAGAATTACATCTGTGAGAAAAGGAGAAAGAAAACACAGACACCAAGTAAAGCAAATAGAGCACTTAACGCAATAGACTGATGATACACTCTGACCTCCACCACATGTAAAATCAGCAGCTTTGATTTCCACATGTCATTCCTATCACAGGGGATAGTGTCTGGGGCAGAAGGAATCAGAGGACCTTCTGCTCCGCTGACTTAACAGGGAGGAAAATCCTACAGCCTAACGTACCCCTTTCCTCTCAAATACCTGTGAGGCCAAAGAGGTTATCGATTTTACTCCTTTTTTGCCAAAAATTCCATCATGCATTCTGTTACTTCAACTGTCTGCAAATGATTCACATCCTTTGTGATTCTCTCCTTCCACACATAAATCTTATTCCTCCATAACAGAATGCATTAAGTTCAGATATTTCTGAGAGCACAAAGAAAAAACTACTTTTAAACACACCAGGCCAGTTCAGTTCTATTAGTTCACCAGGACAAACTAATAGTTGTTAGATAATTGACATTTAGGATTTTCTGCCAGGAAAAGTGAGTTAATTTTTAATATATGCTGTCTACATCCACAGTACAGGGATACCTAAATATTGAACAGAAACATAGGGGAAAAAGACGACTGTATCATGAACAGTGGTAATTTTACAAAGTACATATAAATAGCCCTCAGGAAGCTTTCTTAATGAAGTCTTAACTTATATGTGAAAATCAGTTGTATCTTAGGAGATGAGGCAACAGGAAACTAACACACTTAACTCTTAAACAAGATGTCCTTTAAGATGTTCAAATACAGCACTTTTTTCTTCCTCTCTTTAAACAGACCACTGTAATATGACAAATGCTACCTAGATTTGTCACACTAAACATATCAGCACATCACGAATTATTTCAATAGTTGATAAAATTATTTCAAAGTAAGTAAACTGCATAACATAAAATTGCAGAAACATCTAGAGATTTGTGCTCAGTCTTTCTTAAATGACTTGTTCTACACTGAGACATAACTTCAAAAAAACTGCCTAAGGAGAAGAACAAATGTTTTGTTTGGTTTTGCTTGTGTGATTTGTGGGTTTTTTCAACTAGGATTAAGAAATAACAAAACAAACACTTTGTTTTTTCATGGAGAATTTTTTTTAGAAAGGTACTTAAGGTCTATCCAAGATGCTTTAAGAATGAGATCTGATTGTTATTGTTTCAACAACAGCTTAAAGTAATGGGCAAATGATAGGCAAAAAAAAATCAGAATAAGGGGAAGGAAACACAGGGAGTACAAATACCATAGGACAGCATGCACCTTCATTCCAGTTACTTCTTGCCTTTAAAGAAAGGGTGGTGTAGGAACATAAGCATTTAGAATCGAAAGCCTCAAATATTTACATTTCAATGAGTTTTGTTTGCATTACAGAAAACTTTTATCTAATTTGTCTTTCTGCTTCTTGCAAGCATTGCTTAGCAAGAAATCCCTCAAAAACATTCAATTTTCCAGCTTGACTCCAGTCCTTGACACATTCAGACTACCAGAAGAGCACACAAATCTTGTTGCATACTACTATGTGTTCCCAGGCTCTCCATCCAACCTGCTCAACACTTATTTACTGTAACAAGATTACAATGAATTACGGGTTTGTGTAAGAACCCACATAGGCAGAACCCTCAACTTGGGCACAAATTAGTGTGGAAGTGCAATTTTTTCTGGAGTTTACACAGAGTAACACTGATCTTTTTACAACACTTAATTTTAAGAGAGTTCAGAAATGGCTTCACTTCAGTGCTCATTTCTATCAGAAACCTACTTTAGAAGTCTTCATGGCCTTCAGATTTAACAGACCAAACCAGAAATCAATAATTTTCATCCTGATTGTGTATGTTTCAGAGGGAACACAAGACTAAGGCAGAAAAAGCCAATATTCCCCTCTTAGGATAACACTGACACAAACATATTTAGTAGTTTGGAATTGCTTTTTTTAAATCATGGTCATATTTGATACATTTTGGGATCTGCATTGTAATGCACCAAGATCACTCTGTGTCACGTAATCAGCTGTCTTCAATGAATCATGTAGAGAGATCACGTGAAAGGGAAAAATAATTTCTTCTTCTAAACAATTGGCTATTCTTTTGCAATGAGATATTTTAATTCAGAATATAATTATATTCATATTATATTGCCATCTACAGGACAGCATTTAAAATAAAGCTGTAAATACCTTCTATATAATACTTCCTTGTGATTTGTATACAGTGAAAAATGGCGCCGTGTGGGCACTGTAATTTTATTTATGTAAATAACCAACGGATATTTCATCATTCTAGCACAACCACTGCACAAAAAAAAACTGCAAAAGGTTGACTCCATAATCTCTAGCAGAAAAAGATCATTCCATTTATTGTGAAGAGAGGAGACATCACATGTAACCACCACAATCCTCAGAGGTCTTTGAAGCAATTACTATGTCAGAAATGTTATATGTTCAACAGTAGTTACAAGCGTATATCTTTGGTTTGGCACTCAAACAAGTTTTGTCTTTTGATCTAGTTACACTGCATGTCACACTGCAGGTCTTGGTGGTTTTGCTATGAGGTTTCAGATTATCTTGGAAACACGACAGACGTTCTCCTGCAGCGTTTTTTCCCCCTATTGTTTCTGATCTGTACCCAGGACAACATGCATTAATAAATCACACATAGCACTAAAGTGGGCAATGAGTCATCAACACTACAGCCACACTTTCACTGTTTTCTACCCTAAACCTCATGTTCACATTTTTGGTTTGCCTTAGGGTTTTCTGTTCTTTAGTTGCTCTGACTAGGTTATTCTCCAAATTACTGTTTCACATTTCACTGGGCATTACCCACCTTCTTTTGCAGTCAAATTTGCCTCGATAGGCAATCGCTCACGAGCAGACGTGCTGTTACTTGAGTGCTTGTGCTCCAATTTAATTTCTGTGGATCACAGTGGAATCGTAGTACAGCAAGAAGTAATGATATGGAGTTGCTTAACACTGTTATTGTAGTAATGTAGCTTGAATCTTTTACACTGAACTTTCTTCCTGTTTCTACAGAATATTTGTTTGTATTATTCAAACTCCTGTTACAAAGAAGTGGTCAACCTCAGAAGACATTAAAGCAAGAGATTCTTCTTTTTTGTAACATGTTGAGGCTGTTTTGTTGAGGCAGTTTGTCAGCAAGACTATCCCTACTTACCTTCTATATATTTGTTTCTGCACGCTGGTTGACAAATACTACAACGCATGTGGCATAGTTTTAATGAAGGAAGTATTTTTCTATTTCTATAGAACTCAGATTTTTCTGTATCCAGAGATATTATTGTAAGAAAAATATTTACAAACCAAATATTATAAAAACTAGAAGGAGCTTCTCCTCCAGTTTCACTGTAGAAACAGCATCTTCATTGTTTTCTATATGCCTCTTTAGATATTAAAGTTTGTATTTTGTCTATTCCACCCTTGTGCTTTCTGATCCAGCATCACAGTTTCAACCTCTAGAAATATATACCCTAGAAAGTACTCGGAAAAAAATAAAATTTAGGTAGTGGCCAATCAATATGGCACTGCTCATACTAGAAGAGAATCTGACTTAAGAAGACAAATTTCTAGCAAAACAAATACTTTTAGGAAAGGGAGAAAACAAACAAAACCTGAAAAGATATGTTGCTGTGATTCTTGTTGAAGATACCAGCCAAACAAGGTTACGCAATTGTTTATCTCTCAGCATGAATGCTTTTGCCTCTTGTGCTGCAGTCTAATAATTCACCATTTTCTAGCATTTTTAGCTAATATAAATAGTTGTCTTGCTCTGCGCATTAAGATCCTTCAGCAATAATACAAAGATACTCAACAAGTGCCCAACACAACTTCAAAATACACAAGTTCACCATAGCTGAGAGAACTGGGGGGTAACTTCTAAATTAAAGACAGCAGGAAAAAATCTACTTGTATAGCATAATATTGGCAGGTATTGCTTAATTATTACTTTATCATTTAAAGAGCCAGCAATGAAAAGGAAGTATCATTCATAATGATGGCAAATAAATGTTTAGCAGAAATTTCTAGTTATTTCGGGGTCGAATGCAACTCAGCAAATATGTAATATCTGCATGTCCATAATGGTATGCCAATCATTTGGACCCTGCAGGTCACATGATGGCTTAGCAAAGATTCTCATCAAAATTAATAAAATGCAATTGTATGTTACATTATAGACTACCTATGACATACTTTGTTCTTCTTTTATAACAACATTCAGTAATACTTTGAGGGACATCTTTCACCTCTTACTGAACAAGACACTGCCTCTTATTACAAAAGTCTTGCTTCATTGAGTTCAGAGCAGTTATCAATGAAAGAATTATCACATGAAATCAAGTGTTTAACAGATATATCACTTTTAACCACACTGATGTGCTTTCAGCAAACCCACTAATGAAGCCATCCCAAACTCAAGTTAAAGTGCCCTGTCTGTATTACTTGCTACCTGATCGTAACATTCCCTAGCTCTGGAGCAGCTTAGATAATGCATTAATACATATCAAGAATGTTCTGATGAACATGTGGAGAAAATTTCTTGCCCAACCAAGACAATGAGGTTTTGCATTTTAGCAAAATTATGAACAGAAAATCAGATTGGCTGGTCTAACTTCTAAGACCCACCTGGATTTGTTCGCGTGCAACTGGGTCTAGGTGATCCTGCTGTGGCAGAGGGATTGGACTGGATGATTTTTCAAGGTCCCTTCCAGTCCCTAATGTTCTGCGATTCTAAACATACATACCAGGTTTTGTAATAGGAGTTGATGTGCTCTCTAAAATACAAAGTACTTAAGGCAATGTCCATGAAGAATTGTAAAGTTCGTTCCAGAACAGGAGATACAGAATCTGTGCATCCATCAGCGCCAACAGAAATATCATAATAAACTAATTAAATATTGTTCTTCCCATCACTGAGTACATTATTGTAAGCACACAGTATGGAAGAGGAGTTTGTATAATGCCTCACCACCACTTCAGCACTTTAAAAAAGTTAACAGTATTTCTATGCTTGTTTCTCTTTCTGATGTCAAGGAAATGAACATATTGCCAGGCTCCCACAACTGGGTATTTTCAAGTTTGCATAGCTTTGTTATTTCAAACCCAATTGCTTCAAACAAGGCATAGCACAGATTACTCATACTCATGCCTCCTGCTGAGCTTAATGCTTTAAAAAAGAGGCTTTTACACTTATGTAACATAAAAAACTGCCAACATTTTCTGAATAGCAGAAAATACTTTTCCTCACAAGTCATGTATCTAGTGAACATTTGTTATGGAGCTTTCTGAAGTAAAGTCAAGCTTAGACCAAGCAGATGAAAGTTCAATAAATCAATAGCAAAAATAGGGTTGTTGGAGGGAAATGTCTTAAAAATGAGGATTGATACTGCTGGAGCAGGCACTCCTGGGTATTTTGATCCTATACCTAATTACTGATCCGAATGCATAAATCTGTTCTTAGTTCACAAAATGGAATTCAAAATGTTATTGTTCTGTCAGTTCCACAGTCCAGCAGGAAGAATGTTGTTGGTATCAGAAATAGCTGTCCAAAATAATGGAAATTTGTGAGATTAAGGTTGTATGTGCACAGAAGACTAATGTGCTTAGCATCCACAAAATGCACACCAAAATGAAAAGACTGAATAAGACCCAAATATATTCTTTCAATTACCTTTGCTTTTCAAATTAAAGGCTGAGCAGCAGTAGCGCTGTTTAGATCAAACCATTAATTTCACTACCTTTGTTTCGAGTTTAAAAAAAAAATATTAAAAATAAGATCAATCTATACTAGCAAATGCTGCAATTCTTAACTAAAACATAAGGAAGTATTATATTTTGTACACAGGAAAGAAAACATCATGTGTTGGGCATGAAAACACCAACTAAAAGGAAGCAGAGACTGGTTTTCTCATCATTACAATTTTTTTATCTCAGAGCAAATTCACCACGAAATAGTACCAAAAGTTTAATTACTAGCTGACATTTAAATAAACCTTTAGAAAAATTGTAAAGTGACAATGACTTTGGCCAGCTAAGACTTTTCTTCCCTCTGAGCTACCTCATTGTTCTGATGACATAATTCACAAAGCTAATTCTGTTTAATTTCAAAAGCCAGACAGGCTGCTTTCAAGATTTGGCTTTTAAAACATCTACTTTATTTCCTAATGTTCCATGTTATGCAATATGTTACAGGTAAAGTCTTTAAATATTCCAGTTAAATCATTAATGAAGGTATTGCAGCTATATTATAGCAATTCAAAAGCATTTCTAATAAAGATTCTAGCTTGTGACAGTTGCACAAAATTCCATCTGCTATCATTCTTTCTTAATAACCTGACCAGTGAATTATCTTGCCTCTTCTTTTAGTCATGTGGCCATGGCATTAAGCCATGCTAGGTTTTTCAACCTAGGAAAATTCGAGTCCTAAATCTGAGTAAAGTTACACACTGAGTAATTTGGTCGAATCAGAATGATCACCCTTTAAGCACTGTGTGATGCAGCCTAGATGACAGGTATGAATGAATCATCAAACACTTACCTGTGCTTAATCAGTTAATAACATAATTGTTATTTTTCATGCAATTAAGTCAGAATGACTGAAAGTTTACCATTATGATGCAAAATTTGAAAGGGAAGCTGCTGAAATAAGCAAATGATAAAATCACCTGTAATAGCTGCCTTTGAATCACATCCATGTGATTCCACATATCAGTGGAAGGCAAAACCAAACTGTGATAAACGATGAGTTGACATTAACACTAACACACAACTGTAGCATGATGGAGCATCTGATCTGATTCCCTGTGTTTGCCCCAGTAATTAACACATGTTCAGATATTTTGAAAGGCAAGATAAAGCTATATGGATTACACAAGTATTACTTTTTTATTTTATATAAGATGTAGAAGGTACACACCTCTCACACTGGCATTCCTAGCTTTTGAAGGTGCATTTATTTTCTCCACTACCAGAATGTATTGTACTTAGCAGCCATAGGTTGGCATAGTCCTACCATAAGAGTAGCACTTTCAGACACAACAGACAATGCAGCTGCTGTATCATGTCACCACTTACTGGTTGCTTTAGATGTGCAAAAGGCTGATTAGTTTGTCTAACTCCAGCTAGGTAATCACTACAGAAATAAAGAAATGAATGTATAGGAAGATAGAAGATTTGGACTAGATGAATTCCAGAGGTCCCTTCCAAGCCCCATCATTCTGTGAAAACAGGGATATGCTCTATCCTCTTTCCTTTCGGCCAGCCAAAGCGAAGAAGGCATTTTGCAGGGGTTAGCAGTTTCCATTTTTTACTTCTATTACCATACTACAAAAATATAAGGGAGAAGTGAGTAAGTCTCAGAGCAGAACCTAAACACAACATTGGTGGGGCAGCTATGCACAGCGTCTTCCCTACGTCCTTCTCTTGATTTACAAGATCTGAAACCTGCCTGGATATGTTCCTCTGTGACTTGGTCTAGGTGATCCTGCTGTGGCAGGGGGATTGGACTAGATGATCTTTTGAGGTCTCTTCCAATTCCTAATGATTCTATGATTCTGACACATTCACTAGATCAGGTTACTCAGGGTCCCAGCCAACCCGCCCTTCAACACTTCCAGGGAAGGGGCAGCCACAGCTTCCTTGGGCAACCTATTCCAGCAACTCACCACCCTCACAGCAAAGAATTTGTTCCTCATGTCCAACCTCAATGTCTCCTCTTCAAGTCTGGAACCCTTTCCTCTTGTCCTCTTGCTACACGCTCATGTAAAAAGCCCTACCTCAAGCTTTCTTGTAGCCCTCTTCAGATATTGGAAAGCTGCTACAAGGTCACCTCTGAGCCTCCTCTTCTCCAGGCTAAACAACCCCAACTTGCTCAACCTGTCCTCACAGGGGAGGTACTTCAGCCCTCTGATCATTTAAGGTGCTCTCCTCTGGACACCTTCCAGGAACATTATGTCCTTCTTATGTTGTGAACTCCAGGTGAGGTCTCAGAAGTGTAGAGCAGAGGGGGAGAATCACCTCCCTCGACTGACTGTCAATGCTTCTTCTGATGCAGCCCAGGACACGGTTGGCTTTTTGGGCTGAAAGCACACACTGATGGCTCCTGGTAAACTTCTGGTCCACTGTCACTCCCAAGTCCTTCTCCTCAGGGTTGTCCTCAATCCTTTCTCCTCACAATCTGTATTCATGCATGGGATTGCCTTGACCCAGTTACAGAACCTTGTACTTGCCCTTGTTGAACTCCATGCAGTTTACATGAACCCACTGCTTGAGCCTATCAAGGTCCGTCTGGACAGCCTTCCTTCCCTCCAGTGTGTTGACTTCACCACACAGTTTAGTGTTGTAAGCAAACTGACAGAGGGGGCATTCAATTCCTCTGTCCACATCACCAACAAAGATGTTAAATAGCGTTGGTCCAAGCACCAACCCTTAAGGAAAACACCTTGTCACACCTCTAACATTGAGCCATTGATAACAACTCTTTGGGTGTGACCATCCAGCCAGCTCCTGATCCAGCAAGTGGTCCATCCATTGAATCCATATTGTTCCTGTTTAGAGATCAGAATATCATGTGGGACAGTGTCGAATGCTTTGCACAGATTATGTCTGTTGCTCTGCCTTTGCCCACCAAGGCTGTGACCCCATCCTAAAAGGCCACCAAGTTGGTCAGGCAAGACTTACCCTTGGTGAAGCCATGTTGGCTGCCATCAATTACCCCTTTATTATCTGCTTGCCTTAGCAGAGCCTTCAGGAGGGTCTGCTCCATGATCTTGTCAGGCACAGAGGTGAGACTGAGTGGCCTGTAGTTCCCTGGGTCTTCTTTCTTCCATTTTGGAAAATGGGAGTTATGTTTTCCCTTTTCCAGCCAGTGGGAATTTCACCAGACTGCAGGATTTTCAAATATGATGGACAGTGGCTCTGCAACTTCATCCACCAGCAGTTTTAGGAGATGTGGGTGAATCCCAACCACTCCCATGGACTTCTTCACCTTCAGGTGGTCTCAAACCTGCTTTTTTGTCTACAGTGGGAGGAACCTTCCCTTTCTCAGTCCCTGCCTTTGGCCTCTGTAACATGGAGGCTGTGACCAGAGTCCTTGCGGTTGAACATAGAGGCAAAGTAGTTATTGAGTACCTTGTCCTTCTCTGCATCTTGGGTGACCAGCTCTACCATTCCCGTCTGGAGCTGGCCTACATTTTCCATAGTTTTCATCTTAGCACCGACACACTTACAGATATTTTTCTTGTTGTTCTTAATCTCTCTTGCCACATCCAGTTCTCTCCATGCTTTCGCTTTCCTAATCTGATCCCTTGCATCTCTGACTACTTCTCTGTACTTCTCCTCTGTACTTCTCCCAGGTCATCTGTCCTCGCTTCCCTTCTCTGTAAGCTTTGTTTCTACCCCTAAGCGTGTCCAGGAGTTCCATGCTCATCCATGCAGGCCTCCTGGCATTCCTGCCAGTCTTCTTCTTCATTGAGACACTTTGGTCCCGGACTTTCAGGATGTGGCCCTTGAAAAAGGACCAGATTTCCTGGACTCCCTTCCTATCCATGGCTTTGTCCCGTGCATAGTAAGAAAGGACAGTAATCAGAAGAATGCACAAGTTTTGGCAGTCTTTGAGCAACACCCTTAATTCGTGCCTCTGATAAGCTGCAGACCTCTCTAGTAAGTGGGTCAGGCCTGCAAACAGCTTCTTCAGTGCCCTTGAAAAGAGAGTATTCTACTACTATTACCCTTTGCTGTTTCTTCTGGGCACTGGTTGTTATACAGGGACCTGAGTGGGCTTCCTTCCTCTGCTGTAATAACTTACTTTGCTTGGGTCCTTCTTTCCTTTCTGTCTGGAGAACTGCAAAGTGATTCTGCAGGGCCATCTTGGCTTTGGGAGGGAGTCTGTTCTTCCTTTGGGATTTTGTCTTTAACACTTCCACTCCTCTTTTTCTTGGCTATCTTTGTCCACTTCCCTCCTTACTGAGTTGGTTGGCGGAGCCATTGGGTCCCTCAGTCTTCTCACTGTCTCCTGAAGCTCAGCTCCTGCTGCGAAAGGTCCTCCACTTGTTTACAGCTTTACGTACAGGACTGACACCAGTCCCGGCCCCGCAGCAGAACTCCGTGCATTTGCCACCACCCGTGGTCTGTGCAGTTACCTCCCTCTTCCTCACCTCTGCGTGGGTGGTGGCATCACCACCACGGTAGATTATGCGTAGCCCCAAGCCGTGGATGCAGCTCTGCACCGAGTACTCACCATTTACTCCCTGAACACCACTAACGACTCACGACACAGACAGCCGCCGGTGAGCTCCAGGCACTCCAGCACTCGCTCGCTCGCTCGCTCTGCTCGCCCGGCCCGCACCCCCGGCCACGCCCCGCCCTGTTGGCCGCGCCCCTGAGCCGCTCGCCCTACCTGAGGGTGACTGCTGTAGGCGGAGAGGCGGGGCTATGCCCAGCGGTCCTGTGAGTCGCTGCCTAGAGCAGGTGGCTACTCCTCTATCACTCCTCGTTCTTGGGCTGTGAAACAGTCCGGGTAGTTTATGGGCAGCGGAGGGAGTCAATAAACTTTCTGACTTATCCTCAATATGCAAAAACATTGACGGTGCCGTTCTTGAGTTCAGAGCTGCTGCACAGGAGGCAGAAAGGTAGAAACAGTGTTAAGGGGTGAGCATTTGTTTTATTTACAGCTACAGCTGACACTGTCTCTGCGTCACTGTAGTGTTCAAACACTCCAGTTGTAATACGGCTGTTTACTACAGAAACCTATCAGAAAAGTCAGTCTCTTTGCCGAAGAACTTAGCAAATGCATGGGTGCCAACAGGTGAACCCAGCCATGCGCCCAGAGGCACTTAGGAGTGCAGTGAGGCTGTGCGAGTCAAAGGCAAGGACTATTTCTGCATAGTAACTCATAATAACTGAGATCTAACTAGAAGTAGCCTACCCACAGGCCCAATAGGAGTGTGTTTCTAAAGAGAGCAGTTACTCTAAAGACTGACGTCTACAAATCAGTATCACAAAAACCTGTATTTATTAAGCAAAGATAAAATCAATAAAATTCTCCAGATCTAAAAGTTGCTCTCTCTTTTATTTTTTTTTTTTTAACAGAACTTTTCAGAAGAAGAATGAAGCCTGCTTCATATTTGTGCTTGTTGCTTCTTGGACTTCAAGTCCAGGGTCAACATGGATCCAGCCTCCAAGAACAAAAAATGCTCCAGCTCCCAGAAGACCATCCTCAGGCTGAAAATGAAAGTGTGGCTTATGCCAAGATAGCCCTCAGCAATGCTGACTTTGCATTTAAGTTTTACAAGCAGATCAGAGAGGAGAACAATAAGAAGAACATTTTCTTCTCTCCTTTGAGTATCTCCACTGCCTTTGCAATGCTTTCCCTGGGGACCAAATCAAACACACTCACACAGCTGCACAAAGGCCTCTCCTTCAACCTGTCAGAGATAGAGGAGCAAGAAATCCATGAGGGATTTCAGCATATCCTCCAGCTGTTGAACAACCCTGACCAAGAAGTCCAGTTGAGCATGGGGAATGCCCTGTTCATAGATGACCGACTGAAACTGCTTCAAAAATTTTTGGATGACGTCACAAAATTTTACTATTCTGAAGCTATTTCTAGTAACTTCCAAAATTCTCTAGAGGTTCTAAAAGAAATCAATAAGTACATAGAAACAAAAACTCATGGGAAAATTGTTGATTTACTCGACAGCCTTGATGCAAACACAGTAATGGTTCTGGTTAATTACATTTTCTTTAAAGGTGAGTGGCAAACCTGGCTAGCAGCTACACATGAGTTTCTGGAAGTCTTATCCAGATCTAAGAAACGTAACTTGTTTCCTAGAAACACAACTTGTTTCTTATCTAAGAAATACAAGTCCTGTGCTATCCTCTAAATTAAAATACATCTTTCTTCTTTTAAATGACATAAGGAAATATTTGGAAGCCAGGTCTGAAGAATCATTTTCTATATGAGTTAAAAAAAAGAAAGAAAAAAAAAGAAACCATATAAGTACTGATCAATGTCTTACCAATTTTAAGGCAGGTTCATTGCTGAAAATATTTGGAAAGGATGATCTTGAGAACTTGCAAACTTCTTTTGAAAGAAAAGGCATAGTGAGAAATTTTACCATTGTGTTGGGAAGCAGAGGCTCAGATTTTTGTGTGTTTTTTTTTTTTATTAGAACCACTGAAATAACACGAAGCTTCTTTCATGGCCATGGAACAAGCAACTTTAAACAGAGATAGGCTTGTTGTTTGCTTTACAGTTCAAATACAGTATTTTAAGGTTTAGCTAATGTGGCTTCCCTTTATTAATCCTTTTCTGTTTTTCAGTTTACTCATTTCTGATCTCATTCTTTTGTCAAAAGGCTACTGGGAAAGACCTTTCAACAGTTTGTCCACCAGAGACGATAACTTCTTCTTGGATAACAAGAATGTGGTTAAGGTCCAAATGATGCATCAAAATGAAGACTTTAATATCCATAGGGATGAGAAGTTGTCTTGCTGGATAGTAGAAATCCCTTACAAAGGAAATGCTACTTCATTTTTTATTCTGCCTGATGAAGGAGCAATGAATCAGGTGGAGGATGCTCTACAAAAAGAAACACTGTCTAATTGGGTGCAATCATTTAAAAAAAGGTAATCTTTTAACTGCTTCTTCATTTAAATATACAACATGCCATGTCTACTCGTCCAGGCAAAGTAAAACTTAGGATGCCTCAATGAATTGATAAGCACAGCTCCATGCACTGCATAGTTACTTCAACTCAGACAAGGTTTCAGGTGACTTCATACCTAACGAGAGCCCTCTCCTCAGCTCCCCCAGTTACAGCAATGGGAATGATACCAGCTGCACACAGTATATTGCTGTCAGGAGCCTGTCTTGAGTAGGAAGAATCCAGTCAAAATAGAAATACAATTTCTTGTTTCTCCTGTCTGGATGATACTTTCCAGGTAGTCACTTTCATAAACAAGCACTGCATCCCTGCATCACTGATCCCTGCATGGCTGTTGGAACACATCTCAATTTCTGCTTCTCTTAACATGCAAGTTATTACTGTGTTAGAAAGCCCAGACCTAGTTCCATGGGTATGTGGGATGGGTGCTTATCTGCAGCAGCTATTGCATCGAGGGATCTTGCAGTAATAAACCCATGTCCTTTTGGTTTTTTTATTAAAAGAACAATCTACCTGGACCTTCCAAAATTCTCCATCTCTGCTTCCTATGATGTTAAGAGACTGTTTGAGGAAATGGGTGTGACCGAGGTGTTCAGTGACAGGGCTGATCTCTCTGGAGTGTCAGAAGCAGCTCTTCTGAAGGTTTCCAAAGTAAGTATGCAAACAGGTGATAATAAATTTGCTTACATGGGGACTTTATCTTTACAAAAAGGCTGATCCCACTTTTGGGGTGTGGTTGTTGCTCACTCATGGTAATAAAGGAAAAGTATAAGGAGTAAGAAGTAAAGGAGTGAGGAGTAAAACATTTATTACTGTTTAATATTAAGTGGTTTAATGCATAGTGATTCTACAAATTCACTTCAAATTCTCTGAAGAAGAAAAGTGATCTGGAAAGAATAACAGAGTAGGTTAACAAAAAGCTTGTGTAAATTAATTAATGTATGATAAGAGCAACATTTATGACATAAGTTTGGGAATTGCCATCCTTATTGTACATACTTTTTGTACTGCATTATCCGAGCAACAAGTATATGATCAATTATAGTGTTGTGGGGCACAGATAGCCCTATCACAGAAAAGCATGCCACACAGACAAGTGTCCAAGAGATTATATGCCTTGTGTCATGAAGAAAATGATCCTTCCCCTTTTATTCTGCACTTATGAGAACAATACAGTCCAGTTTGGGACTCTCTAGTGCAAAGGAGATGTGGACATGCTGGAGCAGACCTAGTCCAGTGGAGGGTGAGCAGATTGGCTGGGTGACTGGAGTATTTGATGTATAAGAAGAGAGACCTGGAATTGTTTATTCAGGGGAAGGGCACGTGAAGGGGAGCACTTAGTGTTGGCTACAGATCCCTGTTAAGAGAAGATGGGCCCAGGCTCTTGCAGGTACATGCTGACAGGACAAGAGAAAATGCACACAAGATAGAACATGGGTAATTCTCATCAGATAGTATTAAAATAATTCAACATATGGGTGATCAAAAACTTGCATAGGTTACTCAGAGAGACTAGAAAGTCTCTATCCTTGGAAATCTTTACTAAATGAGATCCTGGTCAAACCTTTCTAGTGTGGATTGACTCAGTGTAGGGTGGTTGGTTGCTTTGGATGACCCCTAGAGGTCTTTCCAACATATTATATTTAATGATTTGGGACTCTTTCACAGTGAATTATTACTTGTGTAAACACATGTTTTACAGATACAGGGCAAGTAAATAGAGGAAGGGCAGCAGGACTTCATGAGTCAAATTTTCAGATGCATTATGGACAGCGAAGAAAACACACAGATGACAAAGGAAATGAAATATGATCACGTGAAATATGAATTTGCCACACTTCCTATAGAAAGCCCTGTGAAGTCCTACCAGGGGGCTGTGTTACAGAAAGACACCCTGTAGTGCTTGTCACTGTTGTGTCGTTGCAGAAAGAATTTCTTTGTATACTCAGACAGAGTATTGAAGAAAATTCTCCCTGAACTCAGAGCAAACTGTATTTGGTGTTGGAAAGGCTGGACATGGCTATTTTTTCACAGTTCTACACTCCATCTGTGTTTTTAAAAAACAAACCTACCTGCTCACAGTGCTGTTAGATCAAGTAAGTTGGTCCCCAGCTGCTTCCCACTCTTTACTTAGATTTTGATCTTTGCTTTCTCTGCAGGCAATTCACAAAGCTGTGCTGGATGTCCGTGAGAATGGCACAGAGGCTGCTGCAGTTACTGTGATAGAAATAGCACTAATGTCTGCAATATTTCCTTCTCCTCCTCACATCAGTTTCAACAGGCCCTTCCTGATGCTAATTTTGGATAGTGAAACCCATTCCATCCTCTTCATGGGAAAAATTGTGAACCCAACTGACAAGGAAGGCTAAGCCAAGGCACTTGTTCAAAGAACTTGTGCACATTCCTTTGCAAAAAAAAAAGAGAACCAGCATTAATCCCTAATTAACAAATAAACAAATATTAATGAAGTTATTAACCACTACAGACTCCCTTACAGACAAGCGTGAGTGGGACCTGTGGGTCACTCAAAATGACCTAGAACACACAGGCAGCTGTGAGATCTTCAACAGACTTGCCTTTCCCTGCCTCACTCAGTCATCTCTCATGCCACGGTCCCCTGCGTACACATAAACCTCCCTGCTCCTGGTTGAGGAACTTCCTGTGTCTCCCACTTCCTGCATATGAAGTTCTCAGCCCAGAAACCACAAATCTATTCCCCTCAGCTTAGAAACCATCCTTTCCCTCCCTCTCATTCCACTGTGAATGCCAGGAGAAGCCTCATTAGTTGCTCCAGAGCAAGGGGCACAACTCTTCTGGCAGGCCAAGAATTTAGCTTCTGTTAGCAAAGCTGCACATCATTGCACAAACTGCCATCCTTAAGGGTCTTGTGCTTGTCCAGGAAACCCTGGGCTCCCTGGGAGAGCTGGATGTAGCAAAAACCACCCTCTAGTTCCAGAAACTGGTGACAGCAGGTCATGTGTTTGGGGTTTCATGTACATGGGAGGTCATGTACCCACTGTCCAAATGCCAGCTAACCAAGCTGCCCTCTCCCTGTTTCTACAAGCTGAGGCTCCAAAACATTCTTCTCCATTGGGCTGGTGTTTGGGGAGCAGCAAGATGACTCAGACGCTTTCCTGGGCATTAAATAGGCAGAAGTAGGTGTTGTCAGCAGTGCAACGTGAACAGTCGATCTGTGCTGCAGCAGATCAGTTTGATTTACTGACAATTAAAAATGGAGTAGGAGATTAATTAAGACTTCATTAAAAAAACCTTCTCCCACCCCTCCCTTCTTCCAAGGCTCAGTTTTACTCCTAACCCTTCTACCTCCTCCCCCAGAACGGCACAGGGAAATGGGGTTATGGGGGCTGCAGTCAGTTTGCAGTGCTTTGTTTATATCACTCCATCCTCCTCACAATCTTCCCTGGCTCTAGCAGGTGTGCCTCCCACAGGCAACTCCCTCATGAGCTGCTCTGGTATAGGTCTTTCCTATACAGTGCAGTCAGGCCACAGGACCTGCCAGGACCCTGCTCCAGCAGGAGCTCTCTATGGGCTTGAACTACCTTCACAGCACATCCATTTGCACCAATGTGGGGTCATCCATAGGCAGTAATGTCGAGATATCCTACACCATGGTCCTGAATGGGCTGCAGAAGAACCCTTTGCCTCACTAGGGTCTTCTACAGGCAATGCAGTGGAATCTCTGCTGCAGCACCTGGAGCAGCTCTTCCCTGTCTTCACTGACCCACATGTCTGTGGAGATATTTCTCTCACATATTGTTTTACTACTCATTCTGACAGCTGCCACATATCTTTTTTCTCATTTCTTAAAGACACTTTCCCAGAGGTGCCACCATCTTCTCTGAGGGACTCATCTGTTTCCTGTGGTGGGTCTGTTAGAGCCATCTGAAACCAGCTGGAATCAGACATGTCTGAATGGAGCAACCCTGTTTTCTCCTCAGAGGCTGCCATGCAGCCCCCCCCCAGCCAGAACCTTTCCACATACACAAAAAGACAATCAGAAGACAACATTAAGTTCAGTTACTGGCATTTAATGGGTCAGTAGAACACTTTGATGGTACTCCTGAACCATCAGGAACAGTCTTAGGATCCCTTCACAGTCTTGTCTCAGCATCAAGAAGTGATGACCTTCCATGGTCTCAAAAAATGAAGCCTGAGCTAGGGAACACCACCTCCCAGTGCTTCCAGTCTCAGCTCTAGTTTCTTCTTGGGGAAGGGCAAGAACCAAACTTTCACCTGGAGGGTCTGGAGCTTTGCTGGAGGAGGGCTTTGGCTTCTGGCTAGACTGTGTCAGAAATGCTAAATGCGTCTGCCATTGTGGCTTGGTTTGGGAAAACCCTGCCAGGTCATATGGATGGGAAAAGAACACAGAGTGCATATTTGTAGTGAGTGATAAGAGTGACCTACAGGAAAAAAATTCAGCTTCTAGTCAATCTATCCACACAGGCCTCAAGATTTGCTTTATGCAAAATGATTTTTCTACAATCATCCCCTTGTTGACAGATTTTAAAGAAAGAAAAGAGCAATGCTTGACAAATGCTCTGTGAAAAATCCTAGCCAACTACACCTGCCTAACTCCTTTTCTCTCTTAGAAATATAAAATCTATTGTTTCAGCAGTGCTTGCAGGGGCAAACCTCTGCTGCTGGAGCCCAGCTCAGGATTTCAGCTCTGTGCCAGGCTGCTGAGCTAAAGTCTCTTTGTCCACAGGTACTAATACAGCCTGTACAGTCATTGCTGCTCTGCTTTGGGAGTGTGAATTTTGGGAGTTAACTGTGCTCTATTTGAGACATGTTAGAGGGAAGGCATGAGTGAGAGTAAACAAGAAACTGTTTGCATTGCCTCATTTCTTTCCTCCCATCCGCTCACTTGTGGAAAATGGAAATAAGGAACAAACAGTCTTTCTGTTCAGTCGTAGAGATTAGATATCTGAAACAGAAACCTTTGTAAAAATTCTGACCTGTCTTCTTATCAGAACCATGAAGCTTTATCATAGAAAACAGGGCAAGTCCACTTAGCCCTATGGGTAAAAAGCAGTTGATGGTAGAAAAAATGTTCCAGCGCACAGGATAGTTCCCAGCTTTGCTTCGTAACCACCCTACAAAAGCCAGTAAGAACAACCACTAAAAAATGCAAATCTAAAAATATCCTATGCCCCTGTGCTATCAGGAAGTAGCTGCTCCTGCCTCGTCCTCCAGCAAAAAAAAATAACAACATGGAGTTTGATCCTCGTCTTCCCTTGCCCACAGCAACAGTAGGCTCTCACCATACAAGAGGATCAGGCATAAAAAGGATCTGTAAGCACAAAGAGGGGCAACATTAGACTGAATTAACTTTATAATATTTTACCTCCACTTTAGCAGACAGGTCTCTTGATACCTTCATTAGTGACCTCTCCCTGACACTTCTGGTCCTATCTGAAAAAACAAGCATTACTGAAGTGCTCTGAGACAGTAACGCTCTTTCCAGAGTCACAGGGAGCGTGACCTGCTACCTCCTAGTCAGACGTAATTGGCGATGGAGATGATCTAAGCAGTGGTTAAGTTTCATGTTTCCAAGCGGTCTGACCTGGCATCAAGCAAAATTAAGGTTTATAAGCAGCAGTAAGGAATGTCATAGGCAGCAAACTGGCATGTTCAAAAAGCAGTGTTTTGTTCTTCAAAGAGAGTTACTGTGAACTCTCTTGGTTTCTCTGAAATGAACCTATTGAAATCATAACCATAAAGAGCCACTAAATCAGAAAGGGTCAGAAACACCCCCCCTATGATTTGCTCTTGGCTAACATAAATATGTATACTGAAAATGTACAACAGCTTGTCATTTTGGAGTTTTTCTCTGCTCTAAGTCTTTCCAAGTCCCCCTTTTCTGTAGGGTTACAGTACCTTTCAGTTGACTGAAGTACCATTGGCCTTGCAAGAACGGACATGCATCTGGGGAATCTCAGACCCACACAGGTTAAAGCAATTAAAAAAGACTGGAGAAGGCCAATGCACTTAACTTCATTGTTTGGAGAGCCAGGGACTGGGACCCCACTTGGCATCTGTCACTTTTAGAAATGCCTGGAGCTCCTCTGTAATTGAGAATTAGAGCAAAGAATTTCACATTGGGAAAACGTCTGGCTTAGCCAATAACTAGTCTATGTACCACCAGGTGGTTTTTCTTGCCAGCTATTTCTTTAGAAATGTGGCAGTACAGGCAATCCGTGGCAGCTTGTGACAAAGGAACATCATCAGGGTTTTTTTTTTAAACCATAACTATTGCTAACTACTTTAATGTCTTCATGAAACTTGTTAGCCCTCATTTGTAAATCTTTGAGCCTTTAGGCAAGTATCTCACATTTACCTCAGAATTGTGCGTGCCTGCATGCTGCAAGGAAGGCAGTAGGAGCTGTAGATATATCAACTTTCTGTGCTGCGGGTGGGATTGATTTTGGCATTTCAATATGACACTGAGAAAGGAAACAGAAATGCACAAATTCTGTCTGATTTGCCATATAGCTGTTTGTGCCAAGCCTCTGCAGGGTCTGTGACATTCGCTGCATGGGCAATGCCTTTGCACCTCTCTTTGTTCAACTCTCAGTCTAGAACAAATCGCCCAAAACCAAGGACCATCCATTCTGTTCTGTGACGGATGGTCTGTAACTCTGGACACTCACCTTAAGACCTAAAACAATCAATAGCTGAAGTGCTCTAACTGCTCAGAAAGTTGTCAAGCTGACCCTGATGGAGCAGTTCACATGGAAGAAACATGTCTTTCCCTAAAACAGCAGATGGCATCAGACCAGGCTTGAGCTGCTGGCTCTCTAAACGTCCCTAGTCCTCCATCTACAGCCCTGCTGAGGCTCACATGTGTGTGCAGATGGGAAAAGGAAAAAGCAGCATTAAGGTTCATTCTGACAGGATCAGTTTTGAACAATTTAATTTCCCGTCTTTCAGGCTGCTTGGTGTAAGGATGTTCTGTAGCACATAAGGGTTGTAGGAGGAAGGTGAGTTGTGTGAGAGTCCTTTCATAACTTGTAAATTAGTTGGACTGCATCAATGATTCTAAAGGGAAAAAAAAGGTGTTGTTAATAAAAAAATTGAAATGGCTGTCATTCTCCCATATAGGTTCCCATCTCTCGCATTGCATGTGCTATTGCAGAACTCCCCGGATTGCAGGAAAATTGAAACTTAGCCTGGATTGGGGTGAGTTCCTGCTCTTTTCCTGAGAGGAACCATGGGCTGCGTGCCCACGTGTGTGCCTATGTGGCTACGTGGTAACATAGCAGGGGCGGGCTGTTTTCACAACAGGCTTCTAGTTGACAGGGGGGACTGAAAAAAACAACAGAAAAGAAACCACAAAAAGAATGAGGCCATTACCACAGGACATGGTGACTACTCGGACAATGGCCATTAGAAAAACAGTGGCCACCCAAACAATGGGTACAGGTCTCCGTCCAGAGGAACCAATGCAATGCACCACCTATGGTGCCCTTGCAGAATAGGTATGATGCTCTGCAGAAGGAACAGGTCATTAGTAAGGAGGAGGATTCAAAGAGCCAGCAGCTCCGGAACTGGTGTCATCAACAGGGGTTTGGATTCTACAATCACGGCTCTGTTTACAGGGCATCGGAGCTCCAAGCAACCAATGGGATGCACTTGTCCCAGAGAGGGAAGAGAATCCTGGGGCAGGAATTGGCAGGGCTCATTGATAGGGCTTTATACTGGGTTTGAAGGGGGAAGGGGTACATAATCTCCTGCTGGCTGATGACAAACAGTGGGGCAGTACACCAGCAGCAGAGGGATAGAGAGCCAATGAGGGCCCTCAACTTGCCCTGGGACAAGCCAGGGATGATTTACCAGGGCAGCTTTCTGAGGAAATCAAGAGTAACTGGCACAAGAGGAGGACAGGGCCAGCCCAGCTGAAGTGCCTTTATGCAAATGCTCAGACCTTGGGCAATAAACAGGATGAATTGAGGGCCACTGTGCTGCTGGGATGCCATGACATAGTGGCTATTAGTGAAACTTGGTGGGATGA
>JAOXOE010012176.1:0-24133 GCA_028565055.1 Phoeniculus purpureus
GGAGGTTCCACATCAATGTGAGAAGGACCTTCTTCCCAGTGAGGGTGACAGAGCCCTGGAAGGGGCTGCCCAGGGGGTTGTGGAGTCTTCTTCTCTGGAGAACCCACCCAGTTCCTGTGCGACTGGATCTAGGGGATCCTGCTGTGGCAGGGGGATTGGACTGGACGGTCTTTCAATCACAGAATCATTAGGGATTGGAAGGGTCATCAAAAGATCATCCAGCCCAATCCCCCTGCCACAGCAGGATCACCTAGACACAACACATCCAGGTGGGTCTTAAACATCTCCAGTGAAGACAGTCAAGGTTCCTTCCCATCCCTAATGACTGGATCTAGGGGATCCTGCTGTGGCAGGGGGTTTGGACTGGATGATCCTTCAAGGTCCCTTCCCACCCCTAACGTTCTGTGGTTGAGTGCCCTGCGCTCCCTGCTAATGCTGTGAAAGTGGGAGTAGCCACAAGGATGTTTAAGAGGAATTTCCTACATGTTATCTGAGACAAAGAGCTTTAATCTTCTGAGACAGCTCTATCAGCAGTGAGATTAACGTTGAACAGCAGTTTACGGCAGTCATCACAGTTTTATTGTGTCTCCTGCGCCGTTACCGCAGAGGATAAAGCGAGATCTGCGCTGATGGCTCTGGCGGTGAAACAGATGCCAGGTTTAATAGACAGACCCTCAAATCACGATTGCAGCTGGATTCTGCAGAAACACTGCGTTAGTGGGTTACTCCAGCAACTAAGGGGTTAAAATTTCATGCTTGGCATGATTCGCTTTACAAACCAGTTGGTGCAACCCAGCAGGTAACAGGGAAATGTCCTCGGGATTCTGGAGTGCCCTGTGCGAGGAGAATCATCGCTGGACGTGAAATGCCGATGTGTTCTGGGGCTCAGCCTTCTGAAGCGGCAACCTCCATTTACGTCTCTTATTTTCTCTTCTGTGGGGTCAAAGCCAACTGTTTCCCAGGATTCAGAAGCACTTCAATCCCCTCACAGGATCACAGAACATCAGAGATTGGAAGGGACCTTGATCATCCAGTCCAAACCCCCTGCCACAGCAGGATCCCCTAGATCCAGTCATTAGGGATGGGAAGGAACCTTGACCGTCTTCACTGGAGATGTTTAAGACCCACCTGGATGTGTTGTAGGTCTGTGGTGGCTCAGAGGTGCCTCATGCTGGGATGGCATCTAACCCTTCACCATCCACAGACATATCAACGTAACTAGAGAATCTGTTCAGATTCTCTCTGCACCAGCAGTGTCTGAATCACCCGATCCTACCCCCAAGTACAGTAAACTCTGCTTCCTCTCCCATCTTAATGGCTCTATTGTACTGAGGGGCACCCACACCCTCACCTATAAAAACAACACTGCAGGGGCAAAGCACGCAAACAGGGGAGAGAGCCCGGGCACAGCTCGGCAATAAAACAGCACCACGTGTACGCACGAGCCACGATCGCACCCTGCAGCTCCAGCCTCTGAGTACACAGAACAAAATGCTCGTGCAAGGAGGTGACCACAAAACGCCCCTTAACCCACTCGATGGTGCTTCCTGCACCACCAGCCGCAGGTGCAGCAGCAGGTGGAGGTGCTGCTGAGCACCCCTGCAGCCCTCACTGGCCACCGGGTGCACACAGCAGCAAACCTGGAATCATAGAACGTGTTGGGTTGGAAGGCACAACCAAGTGGCAGCCAGTCCAACCGCCCCACTACAACAGCAGGGCCAGCGCTCACCAGACCAGGTTGCCCACAGCCCCAGACAGCCTGACCTTGAATGGCTCCAGGGATGGGGTCTCCACCCTGTCTCTGGGCAGCCTGTTCCAGGGATCCCCCACCCTCAGATTCATCAACTTTTTCCTCCTGTCCAGCCTCACTCTGCCCTTTTCCAGCCTCAAACCATCACCCTTCATCCTATTATTCCCCGCCCTTGGGAACAGCCTTCCCCAGCCTTCTGACAGCCCATTTTATGGGTTGGAAGGTGGCTATGAGATCCCCCCCAGAACCTTCTCTCCAGGCTGAACAACCCAACTCTCTCCCCAGAGCCTGTCCCCAGAGCAAAGGGGCTCCAGCCCTCTGAGCATCCTCATGGCCTCCTCTGGACTTGCTACAACAGCTCCTCAACCTTCTGGTGCTGGAGGCTCCAGAGCTGGAGGGAGGACCCCAGGTGAGGTCTCACCAGAGCAGGAACTGCACAATCCTGCTGTTTAGAGGAAGTAGGAGGATTATTTCCTGGTGGGTCTTCCCATCCTAGTCAGGAGTGATGCTGGATTATCTATTAACTGGGTCATTTGGGGGGCTACAATGACCTGTAGATAACAGACTGGGGAGGGGTGGGTAGGACTGAGCAGCTCGGTCCTGGCCGATGGCTTTCGCTTTGCTGACCCCTTTGTAACGGTGTCCCCTTTGCTCTGCTGTTTCACAACATCAGACGTCACGGGAAAGCGATCGATTCCCCTCCTACAGGCTGCAGGAGCCGGGGCTGAGCTCCCAGCCCCGTGGTGGCTGTTTCAAGCACGGGGAAGAGGAAGAGCTTTTATCTGCTTGCAGTGGTAACAGAACGGGAAACGTTCCCTGGAAACACTAACAAAGAGCTCGACTGCTTTCCTGGGAAACTGGGCAGCCCCAGGCTCTGACTTGCTGCTGGTTAGCAGAAGCAGGTGCTCACATCAGCCAAAGCAAAGCGTGAGCACAAGCAACCAGCTTGTCTGGCACAGGCTCCCCCTTCCCTCTGAGCCTGTCCTGGCATCATCCCCCTTCTGTACCACCCCTTGAGTTCTCTCTCCATGTGACAGGAAGGTAGAAGCAGGTGCTCCCCCTCAGTCCCTACTCAACTCACCCCAGCCCATTGCTGCCATCACACTGCCAGTCACATTTACCTGCACTAAAGGTGGGAGTCTTGCTCCTGCAGTAGCTCTTTTGGGACCAGCTTTGGCCATTTAACTGCTGTCCTGCACTGCAGCATCACCAGAACAGTTTTTCTTCAAACTACCTCATCGCCCAGTAATGAAGTTACAGCACAAGGGAGCTTGATGTTTAATTATGGGAGTTAATTCTGTCCTTAAAGAGCCTTCCCCTCCCTTCTTAACCCGTGAATGCAGAGGCTGAGTGTCCTAGGGAGACTCCTCTACCCAGAGCTCACACACATCTGCAAGGAGAGACCCCTCTAAGCAGGATGAGGGACAGAAAACACTGTGCACGATGAGCAGTTTGGGCTGTTGTCTTCTGACCTGGCACCTGACTTCAGGCCAACAGAAGCCAACTGGACACAACCAGTTATGTGCCTGGCTTTTGTGAACAATGTCAACAGTGAAATTACCCTGCTGATAAGCCACGTGTGAGACACCAGCTTTGTGAGTCATCATCAGTCATCCAGGATGACTGACATCATCTGAGCCAAGCGGAATGAGGGACCACGCCAGGGAACCACAGAGCAGCAGCAGCAGCGCTCAGAGAGCTGCAGACCCTCCCTGGCCAGACCTCACACTGATGAACAAGCTGACTGGTCTTGGGGGGAAAAGGGGGTAAGAAAGGGTAGCAGTGTGGCAATAGAGAGCTCCCTTCACCTAGATGATCTTTCGAGGTCCCTTCCAATCCCTAATGATTCTGTGATGCACTCTCTGGAATGAGCATTCAGCCAGTTATTCACCAAAGCAGCACCTTTAAGGAGTGAAAACACCCTAAACCATCCAATGCTACAGCTCCTACAGCAGAGGTTTTACTCTAGCAGAGAGGGAAGGCTGGAATTCCCCTCATCCCCAGCTTTTTTCAACCTATTCCCTTTTAGAAGCTAACCCAGAAAATTTGAGCAAAAGGTAGAACCATGGGATCATTATGGCTGGAAAGGACCTCCAGCAGCATCAAGTCCAGCCTTCAAGACCATAGAAACATCACGGCTGGAAAGGACCTTCAGCATCATCAAGTCCAGCCCTCATCCCAACAATCATCAAGACGGATGAAGGCAGGAGACAGCACAAATCTGCCCTCACAGCTTAAAGAAAAAAGCAATCAACATCTCTTTTGGACCAGTACAAGCTGCTTTTGAGCAGAACTGGCAGCTGTAGGAGGGTACTGCACCCTCAGCCTGTAGTGGAGGGCAGCCCAGGTTAAAACTCTCAGGCAGACTTCATTAGACCCTCTCAATGGTCCTGTTTGATGCCAAAGCAAAGGAATCATTCCCCTGGCTACGACTTCTCTAACCACATGCGTTACGTTGTCCTTCATGGCCACTCCTAATCACCCTTCAGGATGCTGCTCATGCGATAAGAGACGCACAGCACCGTATCACTTCTGCTTCTGGATGCAGGCTGATCTCAGGGCTCTTAACCACAGCGTTGTACAACAACTGGTCCCTCTAGTTGCTTTTACACTCGTTCCTCTCCCAGCATTGAACTTCCCCAGGAATTCAGCGCTCTTCAGAATGATTTGGTGATTTAACCCACCCCACAGCCCTTGCGAAACAACCTCACGTCAGCCCAGATGTGGAGACTGAACTCAAGTGGTTGTTCTAGCACCCTATGACCTTCCCCAGCCAAGAAGAGGGATTGGGAATAGGAAACCCTTGGGTTGAAGTGAAAACAAGTCTAATGAGGCAGCAAAATCAGCACCAAATGCCAACATAAAGTACAGTTACACTCAGTCCAGCAAACCCATGGTGGTCCCAGCAAACAGGAGAAACTCAAGCAGGAGACTTCTTCCAATCACCAAGCCTCCCCCTTTATCCTGAGCACCCTCTCTGGCGTCGGATAGACCTTGGAGGCAACCAGAATCACCTGCTCTGAAACCATTAATGACCTGCAGACCTACAGTTGTGCCCCAGCAAAGCCAGGACACAGCCTGTGCTGAGCAGGGCTGCACCTCGCAGTCTGCTATGAACAGCAGGAACCAGCAGCCCTCCTGGCTGGTGCACACCAAGAGCTTCTTTTGTCTACAAGGTCTTCCCAACGTGAGATCCTGATGATGACAACATCAAGGATGATGGCAGCAGGACCAGGTCACTGCGCTCTGCAGGAAGATGAGAGCGTTTGATCCTGTCCCTACACAGAGAAACCTCCCTAAGAGAAATGTGCCTGATCACAGCTTCACAGAATGGTCTGGGTTGGAAGGGACCTTAAAAGATCTTCCAGTTCCAACCCCCTGCCATGGACAGGGACACCTCTTACTAGTCCAGGTTGCCCAGAGCCCTATCTGGCTACTTGTGCCAATGAGCTCTTGGGGGGGCTTCAGTGCTTACGGACTCCAGGCATCACAGCTCCGCCCTCACTAGCTCATCACCAGATGCAGAATGGTGTCAGCTGTAGCAGGGAGAACTCCTCAGCAAGGGAACAATTACATCTGTCTGTCTGTCTGTCCTTGCCCTGTGCTGACACAGCCCCACAGGAAGTGGGAAGTGACTACTTGCACCATAATGAGACAAAGTCATCCAGAACTGTCTAAGCTGAAAAGCCTCATCTCAGCACAACCAGCATCTCTGGGACACCAGCTGCAACACGAGTGCTTAAGGGTTTGTTCTCACCTCCTTCCACTTCAGGGCACTCCAACACCACTGGGGCTGTGATGCTCCAGCTTCATGGTTTCCTCAGCTTCTCATGCTGATCCTCAACACCACACTGCTCCCTTTAGCTCTGCAGTTTGGGAACTGCTACGCTGCTCACCGCTCCAGCTCCTTGCACAGAGAAAGAGACCTGCTAGATGTAGAAGCCAAAGAATTGTGTTGTTCTCCCGCTGAAGACGGTTCCTCTACCTTATAGAGAAGGAAAACAAAACCCCACCAAAGCCCAGGTTATTAAAATCCCTAAAATCAACATTTAAACAGAGAAACACCATCGCTTGTGGTGACCGGCCAGGACACACATTTTGCCCGGTGGGCTCCTCTCAGAAGGCTGCTTTATTTGACAGGGCACAACCAGAAATCCCACGTCAGCTTTGCAGGACTGGAATGTCTTGGGGAGAAGCAAATGAATCAACAGATTCTGAGACCCCAAACGGCTCCACTGCTGCAAGAATTCCCGTGAACCGCCTGTACTTGGCCTCATGTAAACCCAAACCAACGTCCAGGTGCAGGAAGCAGAGAGAGCAGGGTTGAAGTAATCCACTGATCCGATGATGCTGCTGGGCTTCTGGCTGGAGGAGCTTATTTCACTTCTTTGTGGTTTTCTCTTCTCCTTTATAAACAACGACGTTCTGGTCTGTCTCATACACTTGGACTTTATAGAGAATTCCCGTGGGCAGGAGCTCCTTCAGGTTTTCCCAGATGAATACTGCAACGTTCTCCGTGGTGCTAAGAGCGAAACACAAGTGGATTCAGAACAGCCAGCAAGGACTGGTGAGGAAGTGGGGTTTGGGGGGATGCTGAAGGCCATCAGGAGCCACGCCAGCAGCTACGACACCCTGAATGGCAGCAGGGCTTGAGCCTCAGCCAGCAAAATGAAGAGATCTAAATAATGTGTCTTGTCAGATTTGTCTCTGCACAGAGCTGGTTCAGTTCGGGGCCCCTCTGTTCCAGAAGGACACAGAGCTGCTGGAGAGAGTCCAGCACAGAGCCATAGGGATGATGAAGGGAGGGGAGAACCTCCTTGGTGAGGAAAGGCTGAGGGAGCTGGGTTAGTACATCGAGAGAGGTTCTCCTCTACCTCTACTGTGCTCTGCTGAGACCAAATCTGGATGACTGTGTCCAAGTCTGGGCCCCTCCGTTCCAGAAGGACACAGAGCTGCTGGAGACAGTCCAGTGCAGAGCCACAGGGATGATGGAGGGAATGGAGCATCTCCCTGATGAGGAAAGGCTGAGGGAGCTGGGTCACATGAGCTTGGAGAAAAGGAAACTGAAGGGTGACCCCATGAATGTTGATTAATATGTGAAGGGTGGGTGTCAGGAGGATGGAGCCAGGCTCTGCTCAGGGGCATCTAGTGATAAGAAAAGGTTGCAGTGGGTGTGAGCTGGAACAGAGGAGGTTCCACATCAATGTGAGAAGGACCTTCTTCCCAGTGAGGGTGTCAGAGCCCTGGCAGGGGCTGCCTGGTGGGGGGGTTGTGGAGCCTCCTGCTCTGCAGACGTTTAAAACCCGCCTGGCCATGTTCCTGTGTGACTGGATCTAGGGGATCCCGCTGCGGCAGGGGGATTGGACCAGGTGATCTTCTGAGGTCCCTTCCAATCCCTAATGCTCTGTGATTCTGTGATGTGACAAGTGCTGGTCTGCACAGGGCTCCTCAGGGTCCAGAAGTGGAGCCTTCCTTGGCTGGAAGGTGGGCAGAGCACCCAGCACTGGTGTGTGACACACACAGAGGTATCAAGGCTGCTCTTTCAGATGCAGGATTAAGCTCTGAAGGCTGCTCCTTGACCCTGCGAGCAGCATCACCCACCTGACAACGTCAGCAAAGTAGGGCACATCCTTATCCAGGTTTTTGTGGTCGAGCGGCTCCATGATCGCCGTCTGCAGAAGGACAACAGTGACACTTCCCATTGGCTGGTCAGTGGGTTCAAATGACCATGTACATGGGGCTGCAGCAAGGCAACAGCACTTGGACAAAGAGCCCTACACCCTCCTATTAACTGGAGACACGGCGCTGCCTCACACCACTGCGTTAACAGGTTTTTATTCTGAAATCACTCCTGAATTTCTTCTTTATCTCCTGCCATCACCACCTCACCCCATCTCCACCCCGAGAGCTGACAGAGTGCAGCCCTTACCTGCATACAGCGTTTCAGGTCGGTCAGGTTCATAACCATCCCCGAGACAGGGTCAATCTGCGGGAAAACAAAAGGGAGATTAGCAGCCTAGCGACACATCCTTCTTACCAAGGCTGCCCTGAGCCTCTACACATCACGCCGTGGATCTGCCTGGCTGTGCTCAGGACATCTCAGCCACTCAGATATCCACCTCTGCTCCCAGAGGTCCAACCCTGCTGCTGGGCTGTTCCCCAAAGGCTGCACAACCAGCTCCAGGGGTTCTCGTAAAAGCTGACACGAGGGAGGACAAACACAATGAAACAGACTGCAAGTGACGATCTAGCAGGAGCTGAAGCAGGAAAACAGGGGAGAAACTGCCCAGGGTGAGCAACCAGGGACAGCCCTTGCCCCCTGCGAAGGAGTCCACTGGTGCTCTCCCAAGTGCAGGAGCAGCAGCTCCAGGAATTACACTGGGTCGTGTAGTTCACAGAGCATTTGGACAATGCAGAAGAAAGAGGCTTTAACATTTTCATTTCAGATCTGAACAGATCAGCTCCTTCTCCCTATAAACTTGAGACCCTCAAAGAGTCATTTGGAGACCACCAAAGCCAACGTGGATCTAAACCAACTGGCTCTGCAGGACAGACTGAATGAGGGCAGGATGAAGGCTGAAAAACAACTGCTAAAGCAGAACTTCCTTCTGTACTTGCAGCCAAACACCTCGATGAACCAGCAGACAGAACCAGCTACTGGAATCACAGACTCACAGAACATTAGGGATTGGAAGGGACCTCGAAAGATCATCCAGTCCAATCCCCCTGCCACAGCAGGATCCTGTGGCTCACCAGTCTTCCACCGGTGCCCCACAGGTCACCAGATCCTGTATCCACACTGCAGCGAGGCTCTGGCAGACTACGTCAGGTGCCCAGAGAAGGATTAAGAACCCTAGACCTGCAAATCTGGGTTAGAAATAGAGGCAAACAGGACAGCAACCACAGAAAACCGTCTCCTATAGCAACGTGCACAGAGTTTGTGCCCAACACACTGCTGATCACACTCACCTCTCCACGCACGGTGACTGTAACTGGAAAACAAGAAGAGAGTATCAGGTCACTGCAGAATCACAGAGTCCTCATGGCTGGAAAGGAGCTCCAGGATCATCAAGTCCAACTCTCACCCCAACAGCTCCCTAAACCCTACACCATGGCCTCAAGTGCTCCAGCTACTTGGTTTTTAGACACCTCCAGGGATGGAGACTCCACCACCTCCCTGTGCAGCCTGTTCCGGTGCTCAACCGCTCTCTCAGCAAAGAACTTCTCTCTAAAATCCAATCTAAACCTCCCCTGATGCCACTTGAGGCCATTTCCCCTCATAATTTGGGAGACCTGCACCAGCCTGGTGACCACCTCCTTGTAGGCAGCTGTAGAGAGCATGAACCTAACAACAAAGTAGACTGTTAATAGGACAGGCAGCCTACCCAAGGACTGGTCCAGGCTTCCTAGCAATTAAAAGTGGGACCATTTATACAACATGGGAATCTACTCCATGAAGAGCAACGACTCGGAGCCACCCAGCTAGTCCATGGAGAACTCCTCCATGAAGTGACAGGTGGAGGTAAGTATTTATTATCAGTTGAATCACTTGCAGATCCATGTCATGGTCCAGCCTCTCCCCACAACTGAGACCTCCTTTGACTTCTTAAAAGCAACCCCAAACCAGCCCCTGAAAGCCACATGGGACTGCTGAGCAGCCCAGCAAACCCATGGGTCACTCTGTCCATGACTGCTCGGATGGAAGTCAACTCCTTACCTTTATAGTTGTGCCCGTGGCCATTGGGGTTGTTGCATTTCCCAAAGAGCTTCAGGTTTTCTTCGTCACTCAGTGATTTACTGTGACGAGTACAAACACGGCAGGTCAGGGATCATTAGAGATGCTCATGGCTTCATCTCTCACCTCCATCTATCACTCTCCCTCTTGCTTTCCCTACTTGCGAGGTGTAAACAGAGCAGGAGCGTTTGACCCATGAAAGGATCAACAGAGGGGTTTTCTTTAGGGTTTTGTGTTTACGCAGAGGTTATTGTGAAACCTCAATGTGTAAACAGCTACTCACAAATAAACACTGCAAACCCTCTCGGGCTCCCAGGACGAAGCACCAGAGCAAGCTGTGCTCATGGAACCATGGAGGTTCCAGCACCAACCCCCTCCAGCCAACCCTCTGCCATGGACAGCAACACCTCTCACCAGACCAGGGTGCCCACAGCCCCATCCAACCTGGCCCTGGACACCACCAGGGATGGAGCAGCCACAACCTTCTTGGGCAACCTGTTGCAGAGCCTTAGCACCCTCACAGGGAGGGATTTGTGCCTCAGATCTCATCTCAACCTCCCCTCTTTTAGCCTGAACTCATTCCCCTTGTCCTAGCACCAGAGTGCCTAGGAAAAAGCCCCTCTCCAGCTTTCCTATACCCCCCCAAGGTACTGGAAGATGCTCTAAGGTCCCCCAGAGCCTTCTCCAGGGTGAACAGCCCCAATGTCCCCAAGAGCAGAGGGGCTCCAGCCCTCTGATCACCCTCCCAGCCTCCTCTGAACCCACTAGCAGCTCCATGTCCTGCTCACAGCTGTGACTCCAGAACTGGCTGCGGGACCCCAGGGGAGCTCTTACAAGAACAGGGAGCAGAGGGGAGAATCCACTGCCTTGCCCTGCTGGTGACACTTGTTGTGATGCAGCCCAGGGTACAGCTGCCCTTCTGGGCTTCTCGCCCACATTACTTCTTATTACTTCTCATTCTTATTTATCCTTATGTATTTATAGTTATTATTTCTTAGTATTTATAATTATTAATTGCTGTTTATTACTATTTAGTCTTCATTATTTAGTCTTAATAATTGTCATTGCTGCTTACTCTTAGTTACTATTTATTTTTATTTATTATTAGTTATTATTATTTAGTATCTGGTATCCTTAATTTATTATTCATTATTCTTATTTATTATTATTACTGTTATTGTCATTATTATTATCTCACACACCATAGAGTGCTTCCCTGAGCATCACCAGGGACATCTCCCTTCCCTCTCTCAATTGTTGCTGCTATTTATTCTTTGTTACTATTTAATTCTGGTTACTATTACTTTTTGTTATTGTTACTTAGTATCTGGTATTCATTATTTATTATTCTTATTGTTTATTCTCATTATTTGTTATATCATCATTATTTGTTATTTATTTTATCATCATTATTTATTAAACATTATTCTTATTTATTGCTATTCATTACTAGTTTTATTACTACCTCACACGGCATAGGGCACTTCCCCGAGCATCACCAAGGACACCTCCCTTCCCTCTCTCAATTATTATTGCTATTTATTGTTATTATTTTAGTTACTATTATTTATTATTATTTAGTATCTGGTATTCATTGTGTATTATTGATTATTCTTATTTATTAATAATTGTTCTCATTTATTGTGATTATTATTACAATTGTCTCATGATTGGTAGTTATTTTTATTATTCTAATTACTTATATTCATTATTACGTGTTATTAACGCTATTTAGTATTCTTATTTTTATTATTATTACTATTATTATCATCATCATCTCCTCACACGGCACAGGGCACTTCCCCGAGCATCACGAGGGACATCTCCCTTCGCTCTCTCCATCCCTGGAGCTCCAGCCCCACTCAGAGGAGCATCTCACCCCCAGACGCTCTTCAGGTCCAGGTGAGTTCTGAGGACACCGGGGCGGTCCGGGGGGGGCACTGGGAGCCGCTCCCGACCCAGTCCCTCCTCCCCGTGGCCCAGCTGCTGGCGCAGAGCAGGGGCTGAGCCGCTGCCCCCGCACTCCCCTCACCTGTGCAGGCGGTGGCAGGCGCTGAACGAGACGCTGCGGGACACCCGAGCCACCCGCACCGCCCTGCTCGCCATGGCCGGGCTGCGCCGGGCAGCGCCTGCGCGGGGCCCCGGGGCGGAGCGGAGAGGCTGGAGCCTCCCCCTACCGGGGCTGGATGAGCTCCCCCGGCCGGGAGCAGCCGCCTCGCTTCTGTTCGGAGAGACCTTTGAGCTCGTCAGGTCCAAGCTTGGACCCAGCGCTGCCAGGGCTCCCCTAAGCCCTGTCCCTGAGCGCCAGCTCACACGTGGGTTCAGTCTCTCCGCTGCTCAGCAGCCCCTTCAGTGAAGAAATTCTTCCTCACATCCACCCTAAACCTCCCCCGGTGCAGCGTAACAGCTGTTTCCTCTAGCCCTGTTGCAACGATGCTGAGCCCCTCCTCGCTCCAACCTCCTCTCACAGCATCACAGGGTTGGAAGGGACCTCCAAAGGGCAGCCAGTCCAACCTCCCTACAACAAGCAGGGCCAGCACTCCCCAGACCTGGTTACCCGCAGCCCAAGCCAGCCTCACCTTGAATGGCTTCAGGGATGGATCCTCCAGGACCTCTCTGCGCAGCTTGCTCCAGGGATCCTCCACCCTCAGATTCAACAACTTTGTCCTCCTGTCCAGCATCAAGCTGCCCTTTTCCAGCTTCAAACCGTGACCCCTCATCCTGTGGTTCTCTGCCCTTGGGAAGAGCCTTCTGATAGCCCCTTTCAGGAATTAGAAGGTCACTATAAGGCCCCTCTGGAGCCTTCTCCTCTTCAGGCTGAACCACCTCAACTCTCTCAGTCTGTAAGAACTGCAAGAACGTAAGAACCACAGAATTGTTGAGGTTGGGAAAGCCCCTTAAGTCCAACCACTAAACCATGGCCCTAGGTTGCAGATCTACACAACTTTTAAACAGGTCCAGGAATCCATGAAGCAGAAGAGTCCCTGCAGAGCGGTGACTTGCAGAAAGCTTTGGGAGAGGGGGTAAAACCGAGACTTTTCAGCGCTGCAAGAGTTTGGATGGAGGTACCTGCATCAGCACATTCCCTTCACTTCTGGAAGCCCTTGGTGCTCCAGGGAGAACTGAGTACAGCTGCTGTTTTCCAGACTCCAGGCTTTGGGACAGGATCTCTGCAACACGGGAAAACCCGGTGCTGAAGGTAGCAGAGCACAGCCTGTGCCAACAAGACACGGGCAGGGGCTACTGCTGCTGGGCACGGGCTAGGATCGCAGGGCACGGGACGGGACTCCGTGCTGCTCGAGCTTTGCTTTAGAAACACACACATGGGCTTTGCACTGGAGGGCATCTTTCTTGCCCGGCACTAGAGATCTACAGCTCTGCCTCGGTTATTCTGGCTGGTTGCAAAGAACTGGGGAGAGGAGGCAGCTGGCTGGCAGGGCTGGAGCACCAGCAACGGGAGCTGTCTGCCATCTAGTGGCTTTGGAATGAACCTCCCTCCAGCAGTGCTGCAGAGCTTTGTTTCTCTTCCTTTGTCTATCACCAAGACCTGTAAACCTGTGAAGAAGGTGAAGTTGAGAGAGGAGTTAAAGCTAGGCTGTTCGGGTAGTGTGAGCCAGCTCTGACCGGGTCCTCTTCTGTCTGGGTTGGCCTCCAGAACACCAGGAGTTCAAAAGTGCAAGTTGCAAATGGAATGTGAGGGCTGTCCTTTAAACTCCAGGACTAAGAGCTCTTCTTTCATTTTCGCTAGGAAGCAGTTCAAAACGTTCTCCAGGCTTTTCACAGTGAATCACAGAATATTAGGGATTGGAAGGGACCTCGAAAGATCATCTAGTCCAATCCCCTAGTCACAGCAGGACCACCTAGATGAAGTCATAGGAAAAGCTCTCAGGTGAAGACGAGAATCTATTCTGCTGGAAGCCTTCACTGTTCAGTGTCCTTAAAAGTCAAGAAGCTGCCTGTGAACTGCTCTCCTCAGCACATCTACCCACCCACACCTCAGAGCTCAAGAACTGTAGGAGCTTGGATGATGAAGAAAGAGTGTGAGGGGGTATTTGAGTTTGATCAGCTCAGTGTAAGAGCACAGGGGTATCAATGCCACAACGGGGTTCTCCATGTTTCATACTGGGGTTGAAAGAGGAGAGCAGGAAACACTGGCCACCAGAGCTGGACCCATCAGTGCTGTTAGGCAGGAGCATGGTGGACACATCATTGAATCATTCAGGTTGGAAAAGACTCTTGGGATCATTGAGTCCAACCATCAACCCTACTCTACAAGGTCACTCCTAAAACAGATCCCCCAACACCACATCTAAGCAACTTTTAAACTCACCCATGGATGGGGACTCCACCACCACCCTGGGCAGCCCAGTCCAGTGCCTGACCACTCTCTCCAAGAATTTCTTCCTGATGGCCAGTCTAACCCTCCCTTGTTGAAGCTTGAAGCCCTTCCCTCTGCTTCTGTCGCTAATGACCTGTGAGAAGAGACCAGCACCAACATCTCTTTCAAATAGTTGTAGAGAGCAATGAGGTCCCCTTCAGCCTCCTCTTCCTCAAACCAAACAGCCCCAACTGTCTCAATCTCCCCATCACACTGATTCTCCAGGCCCTTCCCCAGCTTCATTGCCCTCCTCTCCCTCGCTCCAGCCCCTCGATGTCTCCCTTGTGCTGAGGTGCCCCAAACTGGACCCAGTACTCAAGGTGCAGCCTCCCCAGTGTTGAACACAGGGGGAAATCACCTCCCTCCTCCTGCTGGACACACAGATTTGTCTGCAAGACCACGCAGCACAACAGGGTGAGCGCCAGGGCTGCAGGGGTTGCACCAAGCTGGCTGTGGGTCTGGTGAGGGTGGAGAAAGAAGAAAGGAGGAGGAAACTTCTCAAGGCTTTATTTGAAGGTACCATTGTTGCACGGAGAAAAGCACTGCGAGAACAGCTGCTGTGAGTGACTGCACCTATGTCCTGGAGTTCCCTGAAGGCAGTCTTTATGCAAAGGGGTGAAATCCCTTCCCTTCGTTAGACCCACCTGTAATTAGTGGGTTTTACTCCTCAGATCCTTTGCCGCGTATTTTTAGGAATACAGCAGTAACTCAGAGGTTGTGACAGAGAAAAAGCAGGTCCTTTACCCCAAGTACGATGCAAAGGTGGGTGGTAAACGAAAGCAGAGGTTTCTTGCTGAGCATGACCTGGCCCTGAGTTACAGGAGGCGACAAAGTCTTCAGTCAGTGGGAAGTGAAGATGCCGTGGAATCCATAAGGCATTTGCACCGGGACTTCTGCTCGCCCCAGTTCCCTGAAGGTCTCTGCATCCAGGACAAGCAGGAAAGCACTTTGGTTCTGCAGGATGAAAAGGAAGCCAGAATGAACATCCAGGCTGAACTCCTGCCCACTGCCCTGTCACCCTCACCATGAAGAAGGTCCTTCTCAGATTGGTGTGGAACCTCTTCTGTTCCAGCTCACAGCTGTTACCCTTTGTCCTACCATTAGGTGCACCTGAGCAGAGCCTGGCTCCATCCTCCTGACTGCCCAACCCTCCACATCTGTGACACACAAGGGAACCCAAACAGACAAGCGGGTCATACAGGCTAACCCTGTTGGCCAGGGGCCCTGACAGCATAGATGCCACTCGAGGCACACCAGCACTCCAAGGTACACTCCTCCTTGGAGTTTGCCTGGCAGCTGCAGGAGACACCTTGGGGCGCATCTGCCAGAGACCCTCACCCTCAGTGTGGGTGTTTAGAACATGTACCTACTACTACGTGACATTGACCAGCTAGCAGCAAGTTACCTCAGCAGGGGAGATCACAACAGACAAAATGACTCCGCTGTCCTCTGCCGTGGCGTTAGGCACTGGCACGAACACAGGCTCTGATGGGTAGGATCCATCCTCCTGCCAGATCTGCACAGTAACACAGGGATGAGATTCAATCCATTAATATTTGTCTACTACAGGTAGCAGAGTTGCAAGATGAGACTCAGGAATACTCAGTGCTCCAGGAGACCTACAGCTCATCCTTTTAATTCATTCTTTCTACCCCACTAGCCTGATGGTGCCACTGCTGTAGCAGCGTGCCTGATGTTCCAGGCACCATGCAAACAAGCAGCGACAAGGGTTCCCCGTACAGTTTGCACTGGTACAGGTATAGGCTTCAAGCTGAGGAACCACCAGCACTGCAGCCAGCTCGAACACCTTCATAGGGCACCCTATGCAGACCCTCCTTTGCCCAGGCAGAGCACCCCAAAGCTGAGCTGAAGGAGGGGGACTCGCTGCACAATCACTATTTGGAGCACAACTACTGAAACAGGAAAAATCTGATGATTCCTGTCTCTCTCTATAGACTCTAATTAATAAATAGCCAATTAATGAGTGTTGATCACTTTGGAGATCATGATCCTCCACTTAATGAAAACAGTGGAGAAATCCTAGCTTGTGTTTGAAAAGATCATAAACCTTGTTTCTTGCTTCAGTCATAAAGACTTTTACAGTTTCTCTCCAACTGCCCTGCTGGGTTATTTTCTGAACTGGCTGCTAAGGAGATCACAGAACATCAGGGACTGGAAGGGACCTTGAAAGATGATCCAGTCCAACCCCCCCACCACAGCAGGATCACCCAGACCAAGTTGCCAGAATATGGAACATGCTCCCCTCCCTTCATCATCTCTGTGGCTCTGCACTGGGCTCTCTCCAGCAGCTCTGTGTCCTTATGGAACTGAGGGGCCCAAAACTGGACACAATATTCCAGACGTGGTTTCACCAGGGCACAGTAGAGAGGAGAGATCATAGAGTCACAGTTTGAAAAGGCCTTCAAGATCATCAAGTCCACCATCTGCCCTACAACCCCAGCCCTCTCCTGAAACACAGAATCACAGACATTAGGGATTAGAAGGGACCTCCAAAGATCATCTAGCCCAATCCTCCTACCAGAGCAGGATCACCTAGACCAAGTCACACAGGAACATGTCCAGGTGGGTTTTAGTCTACCCATTTTACTAACACCTGGAAGACATGTGGACTGTATCCAACCCATCCTGGCCTGTAATCTATCTTGGAGCCTGAACTGGTGTCTTCTCATTGCTAAGTGTGTGCTAGGGGAGAGGTGAAAGCAGGAACCTCAGACCCACTGGAAGGAAGACCCAGGGACCCAAGCAAACAACATCTTCAAGGCCAGTTCAGTGCAATGACTCCCACTGCTGGAAAAAATACAACCGTGCTCCACCTCACCTTGAAAGTCTTGGTCTCCACATCAACCTTGATCAAGGAATTTCCAACCAAATGCCCAAAACCACATCCATAGACGTAACGGTATCTCCTGCCATTGTACTGAGAGTAGTTGATCTGGGGGAACTCCAACCCTCCAACCTTTTCAAAACCCTCAGGGTGGAGATTTTCATGTGTGCACCACACCTAGAGATAGGACACATTGCACAAGTGTCAGTTTAGCTTTGACTGGGCACAAGACCTCACTGGTCCCACCAACCCACTGCAAAACCATTGTGGAGAACATTTAAAGATGAGCCTGACACTGGGGCAGGTGGAAGCACCAGTTTTATCCCCCTCATCTGTTTTCACCCAAACAAGTGGCTCGTCATAGCAGACCACTGGAATTCCACAAACCAATCACATGGGAAAAGCAGGAGGAAGCCCCTTTATTCCTGCAGGGCTAGCTCGGAAAATCCCAGGTCCAGCAACCCTGCGCAAAGCTCACTCCGCTCATGGCGAACAATGAGTTGAGTGAGGCCACACGCCACGATGTGGGGCTGCTCAGAGCTGAAAGCAAAGAGCTCTTCTGTACCCAGCTGAAAGGTCTGCACCCAGGAGGCTCTGGACAATGAAGTTGGGCCAATTATTGTAAAGGTTCATGATCCACTCGGGCATTTTGGGGCAGTCAAGCTGCCTACGCTCTATCATTTAAGGCACTGGGATGGTCTTTGTGGGAAAACAATAAGCCCCACCTTAAAGAATCACACAGAATGATTGAGCCTGGAAAAGGCTCAGCCAGCCCAGCCCAGGACCTAACATCACCACAGCGGCCACACCAGGGCACTAAGGGCCACAGCCAGGCTGTCCTTCAGCAACTCCAGGCATGGGCAGTCCTGGGCAGTCCAGTCCAGGCTCTAATCACCCTTTCCATGAGCAAGGGCTTCCTGACATTCAACCTAACCCTCCTCTAGCAGCTTCAGGCTCTGCCCTCTCATCCTGATGCTGATTGCCTGGGAGAAGAGCCTGAGCCACACTTGTCTACAACCTCCCTTCAGGGAGTTGGAGAGAGGGAGAAGGTCCCCCCTGAGTCTCTTCTCCAGCCTAAACACTCCCAGCTCCCTCAGCCTCTCCCCATCAGCCTTTCCCTCCAGTCTCTTCCCCAGCCTTGTTGCTCTTCTGGACCTGCTCCAGCCCCTCCATCTCTTTCTTGAAGTGAGGAGCCCAGCACCGCCCCCAGTAGTTGAGGGGAGACCTCCCCAGTGCCCAGTACAGGAAGAGAATGACTTTCCTAGTCCTGCTGGCCACACTATTGCTGATCCAAGCCAGGATGTCATTGGCCTTCTGGGCCACTTGAGCTCACTGTTTAGTAAGGACCAACCTGTCAGGATCTCTTGGAGGACAGGATCTGAGAAGACAACAGCAGGGGATGATAACTGCTGCAGACCACCTCACCAGCGACACTTCTCCAGGTCTTTAACACTTACCTTGCCATCTGCCTCTTTCACAGCCGTGGCCGACGAGTAAGGCAGGGGGTTCAGATTCTTGCCCACGGGTGTGTCTGAATTCACGTTGAGCGGGAGAACGAAGCGACGCGGGAATGCCCGGGATATCGACTCATAAATCTATCAGAAAGTTGTGGTGATGGAGACAATCACAGAACATGAGGGATTGGAAGGGACCTTGAAAGGTCATCCAGTCCAATCCTCCTGCCAGAGCAGGATCACCTAGATCTGGTCACACAGGAACATCTCCAGGTGGGTTTTAAACGTCTCCAGAGAGAGGACAGCTCAAAACCCCACTGACAGCCCTTTTGGGGAGCAATGATGAAGTTTTACACATTCCTCCCACCCCTGCAATCTTCTTTCTGTTATGAGTTCCACCAGGCTCTGGTACGGGCTCTGCTCGTCCCAGTAGAACAATAAAAACCCAGTAACTGACCACTTCAACATGAAACTTCACTTTAATCGCCTCTGTTGATCTTGAAACCCTACTGGTGAGGCTTTCAGCTTCGGTACCCACAGTAAGCTGATAGGTTAAGGGACTGTGCCGGGGAAAATATGGTGTAGTCAGGAAACAGCAGCACAGCTCATGCTCAGGCCTGTCTCTGCCTTTCGGTGCCACTTGCATGTTCCGAAATGACTTGCAGAGCTCAACGGCTCTGCTGCCTGATGCTTGAATAAGGTGGGTGATGGAAACATCAGTGCATGTTGGCATAGGGTCACCTTCAGACTGATCAAATTCTAGCTCAGAGGGCTGAAGAAAAGCTGGAATCAGTTTGCAAAGCAAACAGTCGTACTACCACGGTGCTGCACCTGAACCGATGCTCACCCCACACACAAACCCCAATGGAAGCAGAACACAATCATAGAATCTGGGTCCCTCAGTTCCAGAAGGATACAGGGCTGCTGGAGAGAGCCCAGCGCAGAGCCATAGAGGTGGTGGAGGGAGGAGAGCATCTCCCTGATGAGGAAAGGCTGAGGGAGCTGGAGCTCTTGAGCTTGGAGAAAAGGAAACTAAGGGGTGACCCCATGAATGTTGATCAATATGTGAAGGGTGGGTGTCAGGAGGATGGAGCCAGGCTCTGCTCAGGGGCACCCAATGTTAGGACAAGGGGCAACGGGTGTGAGCTGGAACAGAGGAGGTTCCACATTCAATCTAAGAAGGACCTTCTTCATGGTGAGGGTGACAGAGCCCTGGAAGGATCTGCCCAGGGTGGTTGTGGAGTCTCCTTCTCTGGAGACGTTTAAAACCCACCTGGCCATGTTCCTGTGTAACTGGATCTTAGGGGATCCTGCTGTGGCGAGGGGACTGGACTGGGTGATCTTTCAAAGTCCCTTCCAATCCCTAATGTTCTGTGATTAAGGTTGGAAAAGATCTACAAAATCATCGAGTTCCACCATCCATCAACCCAACACCACCAATGACCCCATGGGAATACAGCCACCCGCTCTTCAGATCAGATCACGGAATCCCAGAACATGAGGGATTGGATGGAACCTCGAAAGATCGTTCAGTCCAATCAGATGAGTTTCTAGGCAGCTCAGGTCACGGGCAGAGGAAATTCAGATCATGTCTGAACATGTCGTACAAATCCACTCCCCCACCCGGTGGGTTTTCAACAAGCACTGCTGCAGCACAAAAAACTGAAACCCCCCTCCAAACTTTCCCAGTGTCTGACCTATGCAAAACAGCACCTCTGACAGGGCTCTAAATGGGGCTTTTGGTGGGGCTGGACACCAGTGATTGATGAATCAATCACTGAGCTGCACCAAGCTTGTTGCGAGCTGCACCAAGGAACAACATTGCGGTTTCTGTGGTGGCTGTTTCTGTGATTTGCTTTTCTGCAGCACTACCTCTAAACCCAGGGGGCTGCTTTTCCTTTGGCCCCTTAGAAGTCTCACAAAAGCTGATTTTATCCTGTCTTGGGGGGAAAGGTCTTAGTACCTCGTGGGATATGGAAATGAGCACCGTTAAAAGCAAGGTTTTAAAGCAGAAGGGCATTCTGCTGGGCTGATGGGGATCTGCGTCACACAGCAGTTCTAGAAGCTGCCAATAAACACCCCGTAGAGATTGTCTGCTAAGAGATCTTAAAGGAATGAAAAATACCAATAGATCAATAGATCAGGAGTTGAGCTGCTCCATACGGTGTTGGTTCCTTGTCTCAGTTCACTTCCTATGCCCAGTGCTCACCTGTAGTGTTCTCCAGTCTACTGGCCTGCTGGTTGGACTTGATCTTGAAGATCTTTTCCAAGCCCGATGGTTCTGTGAGCTGAACTTTGCTGCAGAAAAGGAACTGAGCCAGCCTGGGGCTCCCTCTGAGACACAGATGCAGAGAGAGATCTTACCTGATCTAGACCTTCCCCACTCCTCCGCAGGTTCTGAACTTTGTAAAGAGACAGAGCTGTTCCATCATCCTGGCAGCACAGATCAAGGACCACACAGCCGTGATCTTCAAAGGCATTGATTTGATGGAAAGTAGCAAAAGCCTTGCTGTACCAGCGCCCTGGCAGCACCTAGAGGGACCATAAGAGAAGCTAAATTGTTGTTCTAAAGACCCTAGACAAACCTCAGAGGAGTTTTCTCTCCCTCATTTCATTCCTCAGCATGCCTTGGGGTTACTTCTGGGTGGCTGCTTTCAGCTGGCAAGGAGGCAGATGAAGAAGAGCCAAAACATAAAGCAGAGAGCAGAGCAGGACAGGTCCTCTGCTGCCATGGATTCCATCTTACACCATCATATCCAGGCATCATTCCCAGACCTTTACACCCTGTGGTACTTGGGAACTGCATTTCAGCCCCTGTGCTACAGCCCCAGGAGCCTCGAGCTGCTTCATTCTGCCTGTTCTGTCAGGGCTGGCAAAGAGAAGCATCAATAGAGAGGACATCAGTAATAAGCAATCCCACTTCTGATAAACCCACAGCCACGCTGACAAAACCAACATCATAGTAACTCCTGGATGGGTTCATAGAGCTATTTGTGGCTGCTCCCCAGTGCCCTTCTCTCAGGACCAAAGACTGCAGCTACAGCTGCTCTGCTGCTGGAAAGGCTGAAGTTCCACCTACCTCCCCCGTGTGTTTATTCACCACGTAGAAACAAGTATTGTACTGAGGCTCCCAGCTTATCCCTTCCAAAATGGTTTTCCCACGGAGCTTGGAAGTGATAATCTGCAACAGGTTCAGCTTGATGGGCTGCTCAATGAAAATGATGTAGTTTTCACTCATTCCTGGAAAGAGCAGGGGCAGACACCAGCCCAGCGTCAGGCACGCGTGACAATCCAAATATCTCAGAGGGAGAGGGCAGTGAAGGGCCCTTTCTGCCTCCCAGCAGCCTAAACCCACTGGGTTTGAGGCACGAAGGTTTCTTACCAAAGCTGTGATAGTAGGAGGGTTTCATCCTCTCCATGGGAGCAATGGAGCACAGCACTTTGACTCCCTCTAACGTGTCACCACAGCTTGACTTCTGCGGAGGGACCTGAATGATGTTGTACTGGGACCCTGGAAAGGACAAAGGATGTTCAGCACCACTGAGATGTGAGACTGTCCCCAGTAAAGAAACCAAACTCGGGCTCTTAGGCTTTGTGCCCTTTGCGCTAGAATACCAGGAACCATGATCACATCAAGGGCACCAGCTATGGAGAGCTCATTAACAAGTAATGGAAGCTTGAAAGGAAGCAAAAGGATCTCTCTTAAGAGGACAGGCTGAGAGATTTGGGGTTGTTCAGCCTGGAGAGGAGCAGGCTGAAGGGAGACCTTCTAGTGACCTTCCAACCCCTGAGAGGGGCTATCAGAAGGCTGGGGAAGGCTGTTCCCAAGGGCAGAGAATGATAGGATGAGGGGTCGTGGTTTGAAGCTGGAAAAGGGCAGCTTTAGGCTGGACAGGAGGAAGAAGGTTTTGAATCTGAGAATGGGGGATCCCTGGAACAGGCTGCCCACAGAGGGGGTGGAGGCTTCATTCCTGGAGCCATTCAAGGTCAGGCTGGCTGGGGCTGTGGGCAACCTGGTCTGGTGAGTGCTGGCCCTGCTTGGTGCAGGGGAGTTAGACTGTCTGCCCTTTGGAGGTCCCTTCCAACCCTATGAGTCTGCAATCTCACTGTATCATCTTAAAACATCCTCAAAGAGTAGGATCAGGAGCAAAACCAAGTTCACATCTTGTGGATCAAAGGAAATGAAAACGTCGAGCCTGAGTGATGACCGATGCTGATTTAATAAATCTGAGCGTATGGGCAGGAAAGAGCGGCTCGTTTGAAGAATATTTACAGTTTGGTCTCTCCAGCTGAAAACAACATCTGCTACAGAGCCAGCTACTGCTGCAGCCAGAAGGAAATGAAAACACTGAGAATGAAAACTGGGCAACTGCTCAGTGAACTGAAACCAGCCTGAGGTAACAGAATAAAGGGCTGGTTTTCCCAGGGCTCAGGCATCTGAAAAAGAAGAGATTCATGTACCAGAGGGTGCTGCCTCTGAGCAGCATTAGCTAGATGTTATAGTTTTGAGAAGGAAAACATCCCAGAAGATTCAACTTTGCTGAATAGGTAGCCAGGTCTCTGCAATAAATTCCACCTTCTCTGCTGTAGAAACCCACGTGGTCATGGATTATTGTGATGGAAAACTAAGTCTTCAGATCAGGCTTCAATGCTGGAGGGGACTAGAAAACTCATCCTCCTGGTTTCTGTCAAAGCTTGAGAGAGGGACAGGGGGATCTGTTGGATATTCACAGGTCCAGGTTAGAAATCTCTGAAGCCAGTTGCTGAGAGAAGCTGATTTTATGGGACAGACTGACACCCTGAGATTAGAATTAATTGAATCTTTAGGGATCAGAAGGGACCTCGAAAGTCTGATCCCCTTTCCACAGCAGGATCACCTAGAGCAAGTTGCACAGGAACATATCCAGGTGGGTTTTAAACATGTCCAGAGAAGGAGAATTAATCAGGTTTTCCGAGAAAAGTGGCGATTTTGGGATGTCTTTAGACACTGAAGTTACTCCAACAATTGCTCCTTGGAGCAGCAGCAGCGAGAAGCAGCCTGCCCACAGAATCACAGAACATCAGGGATTGGAAGGGACCTTGAAAGATCATCTAGTCTGATCCCCCTGGACTAGGTCAGCCAGGCCTGGTGACGTCTTACCATGTTTCCCATAGGAATTGCCCATGTTGTAGGTCGTCCCATCAGACTCATAATGAGGATGAGCAGTGGCCCCATTCACCGCAATGAATTTGCTCCAGTCCACCTGCAAATGCCAGAGATGTTCAGTCAGTGCAGAAGTCTCCTCTTGCCCTCTATTAAGCCACACGAAGTTCTGAGGATGAACAGCTCTACTACAGCCCTAATGTTGCCCATATGAGCAAGTGGCTACAACCCTACACAATAACCAGAGACACACAGGAGTGAAGAGACAGTCATTGCTCAGAAAAGTTCACCCAGCTTGTTGAAAGCACTCACAGCTAACTGAGAGTCAGGGTTTCCTCACAGCAAACCGTTGGGCTTCACCATCTACAGCTAGAAGTAGATTAGGGCAGAGGTACAGCTATGAGGACTGCTAACCCTAATAGCCCTAATCCTGGTTTAGAATCACAGAATGGCCAGAGTTGGAAGGGACCTTAAAGACCATCTAGTTCCAACCCCCCTACAACCTCACCTTGCTCAGCCTGTCCTCACAGGGGATGTGCTCCAGCTCTCTGATTATTAGGTTGTGGTTTGGGCTTGGACATTGGAGGAGATGTGTTGGGAAGAACATCTGAAGGACCAAGCTGAAGGAAGGTCCATCCATGCATTGAACCACTAAACCATGGAACAACTTTTCTACAAGTTTTTATTGAAGTGGCTTCTAAGACCAGACAGGATACACCCACGGGTCCTGAGAGAAATGGCAGATGAGGTTGCTAAACCCCTCTCTATTCTATTCCAAAAGTCATGGCGGTCTGGTGAAGTCCCCACTGACTGGAAAAGGGGAAACAT
>JAOXOE010012207.1:0-24131 GCA_028565055.1 Phoeniculus purpureus
ATAGGAGGTTCCACATCAATATGAGAAGGAACTTCTTCCCAGTGAGGGTGACAGAGCACTGGAACAGGCTGCCCGGGGGGGTTGTGGAGTCTTCTTCACTGCAGACATTTAAAACCTGCACGTGTTCCTGTGTGACATGGTCTAGGTGATCCTGCTGTTTCAGGGGGATTGAGCTAGATGATCTTTTGAGGTCCCTTCCAATCCCTAATGATTCTATGATTCTATGATAAACAAAAGTTCTAAATGGTTTACAGTGCTAGACTTCAGGGATGCTTTCTTCTGTATACCCCTGGACAAAAGTAGTCAGGCAATATCTGCCTTTGAATGGGAAGCCCCACCTCTGGACATAAATCTCAAGAATTTAAAAACAAACCAACGATATTTGGTAATCATTTGGAATTGTGGGAAAAGGAAAACCCACATGGGATTTACTGCAACACGTAGATAACATTTTATTAGCCGCAGAATTCCAGGAAAAATGTCTACAGATGATCAGCAGCCTGTTGAACTTTCTGGGACAAGAAGCATATCAATGATATCCTGTGATCTTACAAGGACAACAAAGTCTAGATGTTGATCAGAAAGAGGGAATTTGTCACACCCCGGAGCCAAAAACTGTTTGACAATTAAGGGCCTTTTGGGCATGGCAGGATGTTTGTGAATTTTAGATTATGGACTTGGAGAAAAACCTATTTATGATACTTTGAAAGAATCCTAGCATGCCAGGTAGCTTTTGAGGTTTTGAAGAAAAAATAATATGTGCAAGGCATTTAACACAGTCCCATGTGATGCTCTTGTCTATAAAACAGAGAGATATGGATCTTGCAGATGGACGACTCAGTGGATAAGGAATTGGTTGGATGGTTGCACTTAAAGAGTTGTGACTGATGTCTGAGAGGAGATCAGCTGTGAGTAGAGTTCTTCAGGGCTCTATTTTGGGTCCAGTGCTGTTTAACATCCTTGTTGGTGACATGGACAGTGCACCTTCATCAAGTTTATGATGACACCAAGCTGTGCAGTGTGGTTGACAACCTGGAGGGAAGGGAGGTCATTCAGAGGGATCTTGACAGGTTTGAGAACTGGGCCTGTGTAAACTGCATGAGGTTCAATAAGTGCATGTGCAGAGTGCTACATTTGGTTTGGGGCAATCCCAAGGACAGATACATGCTGGGTAGTGAATAGATTTAAAGCAGTCCTGACGAGAGAGATGTGTGGGTGTTGGTAGATGAGAAGCAAAACATGAGCCAGCAATGTGTGAGTGCAGCCCTGTATCTTAGGCTGTACCAAGTGTCACTAGCAGGTCAAGGGAGGTGATTCTCCCCCTCTACTGTGGTATTTGAGACCTCACCTGGAGTACTGTGTTCAGTTCCAGAGTCCTCAGTACAAGAAGGTGATGGAGTGAGACCAGAGGAAGGCCTCAGAGATGATCAGAGTGCTTGAACACATCTCCTATGGGACCTTATAGCAGTCTTCCAGGACCTGCAGGGCACCTACGAGAAAGCTGGAGATTTCTTTTTTTGAAGGACTTTAGTGATAGGACAAGGAGGGATGGTTTCAAGCTAAGAAAGAGTAGATGTAGATTAGATCTTAGGAGCGTGGTGAGGCACTGGAACAGATTGTGCAGGGATGTTGCAGATCCCCACTCCCTGGAATTGTTGAAGAACAGGTGGGATGGTGCTCTGGGCAACCTAGTCCAGTCAGAGGGATCACTGCCCATGGCAGAGGGGTTGAAACTAGATGTTCTCTGAAGTCCCTTCTGACATAAACCATGATTCTGTGAATGTCAGCTCTCCTCCTTTCATTTCCAGGTTTGTCCAAGCTTTTAGAATTATTTGTGCATGAATGTGAACACCTTGCATGAGGAGTATTAACTCCAAATCAGGCCTATGGAAAATGGATGTCGGCTACTTTTTCAAACAGTTGGACAGCATAACTAAAGGATGGCCTGGATGTTTGCGGGCTGTAGCTGCTGCCATTCTTTTGACACAAGAAGGCAGGAAATTGACTATGTGACGGAAGACCAGTGTCTGTCCTGCACATGGTTGTCTCTGTCTTAGAGCAAAAAGGGGAATACTGGCTCTCTCCTAGTCACATTATATGGAAGTCAAAATTATAATGCCAGTGTTTCCAGCAATGTTTCTCCATACCCTTCCCCAGCACTGAGGTCAGATGGACAGGTCTGTAGTTCACTGGATCCTTCTTCTGGCCCTTATTGTACATGACTGTCACCTTTGCTAACCTCCAGTCAACTGGGACCTCCCTGGTTAGCTAGAACTGTGGAAAGTGGCTTGGTGAACACTTCCACCAGCTTTTGAGTGTATCTCATCAGGCTCCACAGACTTGTACATATATAAGTGGCACAATAGGTCACTGATAATTTCCTCTTGATTATGGTGGTTTAACTCTGCTCCTCATTCCCATCTTCCAGTTCAGGGGGCTGGGCACTTGGAAAACAGCTCTAGTCTTGCTAATGAAGTATGAGGTTAAGAAGGCATTAAGCAACTCAGCCTATTTCTGTTTCTTGCCCACTATGTTTCCCTCTACTTCCACTAGAGAATGGAGATTCTCCTTGTAATTCCTTTTGCTCTTAATGTATTTATAGAAACATTTTCTGCTGTGTTTTATGTCAGTGGCCAGATTCGTTTCTAGAAGAGCCTTGGCCTGCTTCATTTTCTGTATGCAGTCTCACAAAAACACTGTTCTATTCCTGAGTTACCTGCCCCTTCTTCCACAGACTTTCTTTTTCTTCCTGAGTTCCAGGAAGTACTAACTCTTGTGCTAGCTGTAAGACATAGATTGCATTCACTGCTATTTCTTTTGTAATTCTTACGTCAGAAATTTACAACAGATTATTTTCCACTCCATTGATCACAGTATCTCTGATGCATTATGGAAAATTAATTCACTTTATTAAGTTACTGTGGTTTGGCTGAAAGAAAGTGGTTTTCATGACATCTATAAAACATCTTCCTCTCTATTTAACAAAAGATTTACTGGAATTTGCATTGAATGAAAAATGTGCCAAGATAGAAGACAGATGATTGGCGTAGTGCTCTACACATTCACCAATGCAGGAAGATAGTTTTCTTTCTGAAGGGTGTAGCTGAAATAACAGAAAAAAAGAAAAGGCAATCTCAGAGCTTTTACTTAAGAGTCTGACATATTTTTTACGTGAATAACTCAAGATTTTTCTTTTTATCTGTTTATATTCTCTCTCTTTTTTTCCAGAGCTTTCTCTAGTTAGACTTTGTCAGAAAAACCATCTAGCTGAATCCTAAAGCAGCACTTCACCAGACAGCAGTGGTGCAACCAGCACAGGAGCTGTAGCCAGGCTGAGAGTTGGACATGTTTAACTACAACAGAATATGGAAGAAAGTTTAGGGGAGAAGGAAAGTAAGTGGTGGTGCTTCACTTCTAGGGTTGGAGAGGCTGCAAATTATGAGTTTGGGGAACCAGGGACTAGGGGCTTGGGTCAAGTTAGAGAGTTAATCAAATGGCCTGAAGACCACAAACTGGACACAGTCTGGGGTTAGTGGTAGGCATATTCCTAGAATTACAGAATCACTCTGGTTGGAAAAGACCTCTGGGATCATCAAGTCCAACCATCTACCCTACTCTACAAAGTTCACCCTTAGACTATATTTACATCACATTTACATCTCAACATCACATCTAAATGATCTTTAAACAAATCCAGGGGTGGTGACTCAACCACAACTCTGGGTACCCTGTTCCAATGTCTGGCTACTCTTTCTGTGAAAACATTTTTCCTAATGTCAAGTCTAAACCTACCCTGTGGTAGTTTGAACACATTCTTTCTTGTTCCGTCACTAACTGCTTGTGAGAAGAGAACAGCACCAACCTCTTCACAATGTCCTTTCAGGTAGCTGTAGAGAGCGATGAGGTCTCCTCTTAGCCTCCTCTTCTACAAATTAAAAAACCCTGGCTCTTTCAAGCACTCCTCTCAAAATTTATTCTCCAGACCCTTCACCAACTTCATTGCCCTTATCTGCACTCACTCCAGCACCTCAATATCTCCTGCATTTAGGTACCACACAGAACCACAGAACTTTAGGGATTGGGGACTTCGAAAAGTCATCTAGTCCAATCCCCCTGCCACAGCAAGATCTGCACATAGTACTCAAGATGTGGCCTCACCAATGCCTAATATTGGTGGACAATCAAGTCCCTGCTCCTGCTTGTCGCACTATTTCTTACACATTGCTCTTCTGTCTCTCTTCATGGCCTTCTTTCTAGCTCATGAAAGCATACCTACCTAAAAAAGCTCTGACTTGCAAGTGTTACTAGTTAACACCATTGGAAGAATCACAGAGTTATATTTGGTATTGCATAACCAATGCCAAAATATAATTACAGTAACACCTTCAATGTAGAGATAATTTGGCTCAAAACTGTGTATTAAAAAGAGTAGCCAAAACCAAGTATCCTCAACACCTTTCTTACCATCTATGCTGATCCTGCAATGCCCACCCTGCTTTTGCTCTAACCACTTCCAGCTGGCTTTTTAATAAACTGTACAGAGTCTCTCTTATATTGTGATGTCTGCTTGTTCTGTAGGCATCTCTGAGGCTTGGCTCTTGCTTGCTTTTTGACACAAACAGGAGATACCCACTCCTCACTCAGAGACTATGTCTTCAAAAAGTGGCCATGGTGTATCTTATGCTTTGTTTATGATTCTCAAAGAAGTACATTTATATAAGCTCCCCAGGAACAGAATTCCTCACTGAAAATTAAGACAGACATTAGATTCATTATTACTGTCTTCATGTTTCCTCCCTGCTGATCAGGATTAATGCCTCTTCCCACCCTGTATTGTCCAGGATCCAGCTGCACTATTCAATTAATGTAAACAAATATAAGTAAAAAGCTATGTGAGCTTATGAGTTCTAATCACTTCTTCTGGTCTTGTGAACATGCAAGAGACCAGGATAAACAAGTACACTTGAGTACAGATCATTGCTAGGATTCAGGATTTTGGGTTGGACTTACATTAGTTTTTAAATGCCCCTCCTGTCTCTGCCAAATCTTTTAGACCTTCAAGCACTGAAAAAAAACAGCCTAGAAGTATGAGCTTCTAGAAAAAAAGGCCTTTATACTTAGATGAGACAAACCGTCAAGTACCTTAAACTGCGCTTCAGTCAGACATTACTGTACTAGCACTGTGGGTTTTTTCTTTCCCTCTGTCCCAAACAGCTATTGGCAAACCTTGAGGCTAGATACTGCCTTAACATTGGGTAAACAGAGCAGCTCTTGGGTCCTGGCGTGGAACCAGGATGAGGTCAGATTTGCTACAACAGCTAAAACTGTCAAAATTTAAGAATGATTTAACAGTGGCAACTGTACAACTGCTAACACCGGCTGACTGCTCCCAGAGGCAGCTGTACTGTAAGAGTCAGGGCACTTATTTTCCTGCTCTTTGGCATTCTCAAGTCTTTATGCACCACCATTTCTGTGGTTGATTATTGCAGGATTGGCTCTGGGCTGGAACTAACCACATGACTGAAGTTGCTTCTTTGAGGACTTAACTGAAAAATGCTTTCTGCTGCAAGGAGTGATGTGAAATCAGACTTCCACCGAGATACACACACAGTGGAAAAATTCTTCAGTGCTAAGATCTTGCCTTCGTTTTTCTCTGGGCAGTACTGCTCTAGCCGCTTTCTGAGACCCGGGTCAAAATGTGCGACTCACAGTTTCAGTAGAACCTCACACTGTGGCTGAGAAGGAAGTCACTTGCGCGCCCCTACCTCTGCTGGCCCAACAGGCAAACACAGCGCACTTGCTAGCACGCCTTTGTGATTTAAGTTTTACTGCCTCCCTTTTCTGATTTTTTTTTTTAACTGCTTGAGATACTTCAGTCCCTCCCAGTCCCCAATTTCTGTAGAGGCCAAGATGAACGTGCTGTCAAGTAGGCATGTACAAGCCTCCAGATGTTTTCAATCGATGTCCTAGCACAGAACTGAGACTTGAAACTGAGAGCAGACAGGACAGAGTGAGTCACTGTGAAAGGACAGGAGCACGAGGACAGTTTAATTATAGTTTCTTTCTCCCAAGTGTAGTTCTTTCCCAAGGCCAGCTGCTGCTTCAACCTGAAAAAGGCTGCAAATAGTTGCCTTTGGGGTCTGTGTCTTTATACTCCACATGTATCTGCTGCTCCTCCCCCTCCCAGTTCTACATTTCACTGTCTTTATCCCAGATTTTTTGTTTCCTTGTAGGCCTAAACTGCGGCAATGAAAGTGCTGGTGCCTCTGGAAATGTGTCCCAGCTGTATCCCAGTCCTGTACCTGGCTGAGGTGTGTTCTTCCTCTTTCCCTAGAAGAGCCCTGTGGTGTATCTCTCCAGTAAGCGCACGTGTATCCCAGCAAGGATGAGGAGTGCAAGGTACGCTGTGTGCGTCTCAGGTCCTCGCTGTCCAAAACGTTTGCTGATTGCAGAGGGAAGCAGCTCCTGTATGAATCACTGCGACTGCTTCTGAAGTAGCTGGTTGGTAATCCGGTTATGCTAAAGTTAAATGTTAAATTTACCTATTTCTTTAATTGAACATAATTGAAAAAATACCCACTGCAAACAAGATTGAGAAATAGCACCTCAGTATTTGTTACTCTGCTTATGGAGGTCAGTCAAGCATACAGTGGCTACTGTATGTAACTGGGTTTGTTCCGTATGTAATCTCCTTATTCTGGATTACATCAGCTCTTGCCCACATAAAATTAACAATCCTGACACACACACAGCTAATTTTCTGCTAAATGTTGGACTCACCCAGATGCAAATATGCGTCTTACACCCAGGTCACTTCCAGCTTTTGTGTACGTGGTGTTTTATACTGGGTGAGCTTCGAAAAGTTCAAGCTGCACTGTGGTCAGGATGAGTGCTTCCCATGCTGGTTGGGGTAAAACCTACTGAGTCTGTAATGACCTTGTCTCAAATCCAGAAAGGTCTTTCAGGAATCACACGTTAAAAGGTGACATACAGGCTAGATTTTAGTGAAGAGCAGTGTTACAGCAAGGTGATGGTCTTGGGACAAGCAGAGGGTGTTAATCTACAGGTAATTTCTCAGCAATGTAGGTACACAGTGTCTGGTAACTGGCTAAATCCTAGGCAGAGCAAAGACTTGAGATGAAGACAAAATAGTGCCCGGAGTTTTTAAACATGATTACATGAAGTCACCAAAGACAAAGCCATGCTCTCCCTACAGGACTGGTGAGATTTAACATCTGCCTGCATGTTTTGCTGCCTTTTGGCCAGGAGTGGGAAAGCTGGACATGGTCCCTTTCTTCTTGCCAGCCTCTGAGGAACAGGGGAGTCTGGTAGGGCCTTGGACACCAATTTTCCTGAAAATCAAGAAAGCTAACAGACATATATTGTAGCTGCCTCACAACAGGAGGGTGGTGATCCAGCAATGAGTGTCATATTTTACATATTATTTCATTAGTTATTATTACTGCTGTTTCTTCTCACTTTGTATTCTGTTGAAACTGTCCCTATCTCAAGAGATTCTGTCATACTGTTCGAATTTTCCTACACACCCCACCAAGGTGGAGAGGAGTGAATAGCTCCATGGTGCTCAGTTGCTGGCTGGACTTCAACAACAGAAGTCCTTTTTGACATCCAGTGTGGGGCCTGAAGTTTGGATTTGACCAGAGCTTGTTAACAATTTTGTGCTACACATTTCTTATATTAGTTAAACATTCCATGGTCACAAAATTTGTTTCTTTGCTCACATGTTGGTGCTATGTAAATCCTTATACGTAGTACGCTTTGATGGGGCTCTAGCAATCTCTTCTAGTTAGAGATCACAGAATCACAGAACATTAGGGAATGGAAGGGACCTCAAAAGTTCATCTAGTCCAATCCCTCTGCCACAGCAGGATCACCTAGACCAAGTCACACAGGAACACATCCAGGCGAGTTTTAAATGTCTCCAGAGAAGGAGACTCCACAACCCCCCTGGGCAGATGTCTCTGCTTGTTGTAGGAGGGTTGGACCAGATGACCTTTAGATATCCCTTACAAACCAATGCATTCTACAATTCTATATGTTGCCTGTGGGGGTGCTTATTACCTCTGGGAGAGGGATCTGGACTATCATATTATTGCACTGGGTGATATCAATCTATGATGTGGTTAACTCACTGGTCATGAGATTAAGCTGGTATCTGTATGCAACACGTCTGTTGGGCCAGTACCTTGGACATTTTCTCTTGGCACATATTAATAATTGCACCCCACCTTTGAGGAGGATATTTGCAGTCTTTCACCTACCATTCTCCTTCATGCTAGTTGAACGGCTTTTGAGAATTGCGAACATCCGAGCCAGCATGATCTTATTGCTGTATCTGCCGAGTACGTCCTGAGGCTGATCTCCCCATAAGATGGATGCCCCATGAGATGAGATCTTTCTCATTATGACTAGGAGACTATGGGCAAATGCCTAGGACAATGGCCACCTGTAATGCTTTGGCATTTCACCCCTGAACAAGTGCATAATCCTGAAAAACCAGCAAAACGTTTGGTAAAGGTCTGTTGTCAGGCTGACATTTCCAGAGAGACACAAATCCCTGCAATGTAGTTTTAAACTCTATTCAGTGTCCTCTGAGGCAAGAGAAGATCCCTGGGCCTAAACACAGAGCAGTAGGCACTGTGGCAATTAGAGTCCTCATGACAAAGCACTGTGGCTATTCAAACCTTGGCAGCAGGTGATGTAGCTGAACCAGAAAAGCAACCCATGTAAGTATCAGTCTCCACCACAGAGAAAAAGAAGTACACCAAAAATTCAGTTTGACTCATGAGCACAAAAGTGAGCAAAGGTCATAAGAGAACAGGAGAAGGAGGCAGAACTAATGGTAATCACGAAATCCCTGTCTCAGAGCAAGCTGTGAGATGTGAAAAGGTATTAGATGTCATCTAGGTGAACATATTTTTACCTGGCTGATCTGACACTGGGAAAACAGGGCCAGTAATTTGAAATCAGAGGGTAGGAACTCCAAGTAGCTGGAGTTCCTGTCTAGGAAGGGGACCCTGACAAGGCAATTGGAAAATGGACACAAGCCCTTAGCATTTGAAGGCAGCTTCTGTCTGGTGTGAAGGAGATGTACCCCTTCAAGGAAGATTTTACATGTCACCCAGGCAAGTGCAGCACCACGGCAAGTGTCCAGTGCCTGAGGCATTATCTAAGCTGGAGGTGATTTATAATGATCCAGAAAACAAGCAGTTACCTAGAGATCCAGATAAAGTCCATTGCACACAACCCATGTGGCAGAATGTTCTGTAAAGTGCATGACTGTAATGTGCTTAACTCATTGACAAAAATGTCCTGGAAATAAAGCAAGAGATAGTGGATGAATTGGTTGGCCCAATCCAGCAATACAAAGCAAGTCTCTTCCAGCATACAGTCTTCAGTCTTGGCAGCGGAGGAACTTCACAGCCTTAGAAAAGTGGTAAAACTGGTAAAACCTACACAGAGAGCAATCAAGAGTAACACATTTAGCAAAAGTCACCTAGTTAGTTAACACTGCCAATCAAGTTGGCCCTGTCCTCTAAAAAGTCTCACATACTGTAGAAGGAGAAAGAGTTCCCATAGTGCACATGAAGAACGGATTAGAGAAGAATGCCTGGGTTAGTCCTGCCTTGCGCAAAGGCAAACCCATCCATGGGATTGCTTTAGTTCAAGATCCTGGGTGCAGATGGTGGGTGATGCAGGAGAATGGGGAAGTCTGATTTGTGCCTGAAGAGGATTCTATTCTGGATGTGGAGAGCCAGTGAACTAAACTGTACACTATTAATTGTTAAATAACCCTGACAGTGCATGCCATTACTACCACAGCTGCAGTATGTCATATCAATGCTATTATGGTAAGGATCACTCGATTTCTTTGAGAGGTAGACTTTGACAAAACAAAGTGAAAAATAGCAATGATGAAAATTTAACTAGCTTCATCAACAGGTATACAGCAACTTCCTCAAGATCAGCATCTTCAACATAGAGTCCATGAGCATTGGATGCTCCAGGTACTTTGGATGTAGCATGCGACACCACCTTTCTTACACTGACATACTGAGATAGAGTCCCAAAGTCATGGATTCAATTAACACACTGGAGATGTTAGAGGAAAGGACCACAGACTAAGAAAATGGTATTTAAAGATATTTGATAGGGTACTTATGCTCAGTATGTAAGTGAGGAGGTGGCTGGGGGAATTGCTGTGAGGCTCCAGCAAGTGACAGGAGGGCACCAAGTTTCAGATGGCTAACAGTTGTGTTGTACTTCACTCACTTGTTATTTAATTAATATTATTTTTATTACTGTAATTTTTTTTTAATGTTGCTTTTTTAAAATTCCCTTTATCTCATCTTTTTCTTGTGATTCTCCTCCCCATCACACCAGGTGGGGCAGAGTGGGAGGAATGAGTGAGCAGTTGCGTGGTGCTGAGCTGTGGACAGCCTCTGACAGCCTGCCTCACCATTTCTGTTCTTTTCCATGCACTAGCTATCAAAAGCCACCATCTACTGCTAAAAGAAGAGTCCACGGTAATTTGCTAGGGGAGAAAGGAAACTCCACAGCTCAAGCATTTAATTATTCCACCCCTGCTTCCTGAAAGGGCCTGACTCTGATTGCAGGCTGTGGCAGATTTGGCACGGACTCCAGTTGTGGATAGAAGACTTTTTATTGAGCACACAGTGTTGCATATATACCTTCAAAGCACTGATGCTAGCAGCCTATTATCAAATTACGCAAAACACTATTTTTCATTACGTCTGCAAGTTCTTTCTCTATAAAGGTCACTTTACCAACTACAATAAAATGTTTTGTGTTCAAAGTTCTCCGTGTTTTGTCTACGGCTCCCAGTGTTTCTTTATGAGTGACTTTATGGTATTTTTGTTCAAGGGTCGATCCTTCAGCTAACTCCATTTTCTGTAACCCCACATCAGGCAGCTCCAACAGCTCCACAAGCCCCGGTGCCCACAGCATAGCCACCCCAAAGTGAGTTGTCCTGCACAGATCACCTCTGCTGCTATGACCAGGCCTACTGGGTCCTCTGTCTGCTCAAATGAGCTCCATTAGTAAGGAGCTGCAAAGACAGATAAATACCTTGTGTCTTGCAACTCAGGGGTTTTTAATACAGACTGAAACCCTCCAGTCTAATACACCAGTACCCAAAAATCCACTAGGCAGATGTGTGTGTACTGTCATATTTTTAATATCAAAAATGAGATATGTTATCAGCCTGATGAGTATTTGAACAGAATATGAAATATTCTATTGACATGATACTGTCAGCAGTGCAGCGGTGAAGTATACCTACATTGTGGGCTGCATGGCTAAGGCTCAGCAAGCTGAGGGAAACTGCTTTTGCTCTCTGCTCTACAGCCAGGCTGTTAACTGTGATCAGCTTCGGCTCTTCCGCTGCAGAAGAGATTTTTGGTGTACGGGAGAAAATACAAGGAAGGCTACTCACATCACAAGAGGGATAGAGCACATGGCATGTGAGATGAAGTGTGTTGGGCTTGTTTAACCTTGAGAAGAAAAGGTGGATCTTAGAGCTGCTTTCAGATAACAGAACTACAACGGAGGCAACTAACAAGTGGACAAGAGGTGATGTCTCAAAGTTGCAGAAAAAAATTCTGATTTTAGAACAGATTCTCACCACGAAGTTAAATGCTGCAACCACATACCCACAGCAGCAGTGGAGTCTTCTTCTTCACTGAGTTTCCAAAGCAAATGAGACCCTAAGCAAACTGATTGAATTTTGAATTTGACCCCACTTTGAGGGTTTTCCTGGAATCATAGAATGGCTAGAGATACCCAGAAGTCCTAGTCTAAATTATACTGTGGTTCTGTACTATGTTTAATGGTCTTTCACAGCAACTTTATAATCTTGTAGTGGTGCTTAGGCAGAAGTTATGGAACATTCTAACCTATGTAAGCACATAATGTAAAATACCTGCGAGGCAAGGTGTCTAGAGAACAAAGCACTCTAAATCTCCGTATTACCGTGGGGACATTATCAGAGTTCTAGGCTGCTGAAGGGCGAGCTGAAACAGTTTGTATAAATTTGTGTCTATTTGGAAGCTTTTGTGGAGTGGTTAAGTGGCATAAAAATTCTGCTTCCCCTATCCAAAAAATGTGTCAGGCAACAGTTGTATTAAAAGTTAATTTAAAAGGTGTCCTGTGATCTTTGTACCTCTGTCATAATTCCTACAGTTCCACTCTATGTGCTTGTTCTCTTTAACTTTCAAAACCAATTTCTGCATCTGAAAAATGCATACATGTTTGGTGGACTGCTTAGATCTAACAGAGGAAAGGTTGTAAAGTCACAAAAGTTATTCAGGTTGAATTCTGCCACCATTTTGTACTTGGCTGGGATTCTTTCCCACAAAAACAGAAGGGAAACTAGTAAGAAAAAAACAGCTCCAGAACCTAAACAAAAGAACCCCACCAAACCAGAGGAAAATAAGAGGGGAAACTCCTCCCACTCTAAAACAAGTCATAAATTTGTGTCAGACTGCTGAATCAGATTGCATGAAAGCAGTTCTGAATTCTTCCTGAGGTTCGGTGGTGCAGGGAGACCCCCTGAAGATGGCTGTTTTCACACATTACATGGTATCCAGAGAGCCCATGTCTTGCAGCTGGCTTGTCCTCCCAGGGCAGAACCCTGGTCCTCTGTGCAGCCCCAGTGTAGTGGGCCCTGGTCTGCCTTCTCACTGCCTTCTGGCTGCCCTCAGAGCCTCACCCCACTCCACTTCTCCCCGGGTTTCTGCTACTTACCTACGGCATGCAGGAACACCTGCGGCCCTGGCATTGGACCTGTCCATCTCTGAAGTCTCCATCCCAGCTATCTGGGACCTGTTCTCCCAACATTTGTTTGTCTCCACATACCCTTGGCGTGCATAGGACTTGACCGTGAGCAGGCAGCATTTGCTTTCCATGCTATGTCATGCGCTGCACATGTTATGGCCCCACAGGAGGGATGACATCTGTCTGGAGAAGCAGGCCAACAGGACCACAGCACTGGGCTCAGCACAGTCTCCTGCTGGGGCACTGGGCAGCTTCTCTTGGGGCATCTCTGCGATTTCTGGAGGATGCAGCACCTGGACAAGGCTTGATCAGTTCTAAGCAGAGGGAACAGAGATTGTTCTAGGAAAGAAAACCTATGAAAGTGAGATAAGTGCTTCCTGTGACCCCCATAGGAGGAACCAGGGGAGCACAGAGGGCTGGTGTCAGACCAGTTTAACAACAGGTGAGATGGCTCAAACGATTGTAAGCAAATAGAAGATAACTTATGAACAAGGTAACAGGAAGACTCTGGAGCTGGCAATAAAATGTCTGCTCTGCAGTGTGAATAAAACAAGGAGACCCTGAGACACTGCAGTTCACAGAATCACAGAACATTAGGGATTGGAAGGGACCTCGAAAGATCATCTAGCCCAATCCCCCTGCCAAAGCAGGATTAGTCCCACAGGGACACATCCAGACAGGTTTTAAACGTCTCCAGAGAAGGAGGTTCCACCATCCTCTAGTTTGATGTGCTGAAGCATGCTTGTGCGGTGACACCATGACACAGCTACCATCTCTCAATAACGTACTCATTGCTGTTTTGTCTAAGTCCCTGAGAACAAAGTCTCCCATATCACTGGGGCTGAACAAAATGCTCCTGGCAGTAGGGGATAAAAAGAGGGATTCAAACATTCCAGGTAGTTATCAGTGTCCCCCCCCAGCCCCAGCCTGCAACCATACTGAGAAACTGACAAAAGGACTGCAAGAGACACTGAAAATCTGTTAAGCTGAGGAAGCAATGGGAAACACGTTACCAGTCACTACGTGCCTCCCCATGATACCAGCCAGACTGAGAAGCTAAGATGTCCAGAGACACCAGAGATCTGCAGATCCAAGGAACAAGAGGGAGTCCGGAGCATGCCAGACACTGCTGAAGTCTGGAGTAATGATATAACCTCTTATTCTATTTTCCCTTTTCTCCATTTTCCATTTTCCTTTTCCCTACTCTTTGAGGATTGCCTGTGTTGCCAAGAGTGGGAGAGGAGCCCTATAACTGCCCCCAGTCTGCTACCTCTCAAGGGGGGTGTCCCACTCTTGGCCCGGCCCCCTGTGGCAGCCCTGAAGTAAGGTGGCTGCTAGGTTTGACCTCAAGAGCTGCAGCCAATCCCCGAAGGAAGACCTGGTTCCCAGGTCCCAATGGCATAAAAGACCAAAGCTTAGCTAGAGCTGAAATTAGCCAGTGTCGTGTCAGACAGACAGAAAGGACTTTTAAAGCCTGTTAATAGCAAGACAAAGAAAACATCAGGCTGATACTGGTCGAAGACTGGCAAACTGAGCTGCCCAGATCTACGTCTGAGTTGGAGGAGCACAAGTATAAGAACAGTGACTTACCATTTGTGGATCTGAACTTGTGAGGGGAGGGTTATACATGCTGGTACGTCCATGTGGCCTGGTGAGATTCATCTCAGGGCCCTAACACAGTGGTGGGTGTTATGGCAGGATCTGTCTCAATCATTTACTAAAGGTCCTGGGTGTCTCGGGAGGTCCTTGCTGACTGTACACTTGCCAATGTTATTCCCTTTTACAAGCAGATGATGAGGAATGAGCCAGGAAACAATGGAGGAAGTCTAACCTCAGTATCTGAAAAAATTATGAAAAGGACCACGATGGATGATACTGAAAGGCATTTCAAGCACAATGTTATTTTTAAGGCATAATCTACTTGACTTGACAAAGCAATTCATGTCTAACTGGTCTGACATTCCTGTGTGATAAGATCAGCTGTCTAGTGACTGAATGGGAGGTGTTAGATGCAGCTTTTATGGATCATTAGAAAGGATTTTGATACTGTCTGTACTGTGTACAGACAAGAAGCATCCTAGAAGCATCCTTAATCATCCTTGGAGCACCCTTAGAGGTAGTTAACTTTTGGACATATGATTAATTTCCTGTGAGTCTGGTGGGACTAAATCATGTGTTTAACTTAAAATTTTGCTAAAGCTCTTTGTAAAACAGAAAGAGGATGTCCTGTCTACTTTAAGTTAAGTGTTTGAGGACTTGGCTGAGTCAGTGAGATCAGTACCTACAAAGTCTCTAAAAACAGAAAGAATGAAGAAAAGAACTGGGCCCAGTCTTTTTATGGATCTTTTTCTTATGGACTTTTTTTTTTAGCTGAATCTGTTAATGCCAGGAAAAGTTGGGAGACTTCAAAAAAAACAATGCCACACTTGTTCCCACTTCATTTATGAGAAATAAACAGAAAACCTAACAGAAACCAGAATGGAGACCACAATTAAGCAACTTCCTATCTTAAAAATAATAGTAAGACGGTAGACTATGGTATTAGCCTTGTTTTCCTTCCCCTACTACTTACTGTTATATGTGGTCTCCACACTCATCTACTTTAAGTTGTTCATATTGTTGACCATATGAGCATCCAAACATTTATGTTTTATTTATAAATAAGCCAAGCCTTTTCCAGCTCACATCCTGGTAAAAAAATGAGCAATCAGCACACAGAAATCCTTTGTGTTATGTGCAGTGCTCATTATTCTAGGAGGCTTTGACTGGTGGCTATTGTATACCAAATGTTTTTTTCCAAGCCTGCAGAGGTCACTTTGGGATGCTTACCCACAATGTTGCTCTGGCTGTGTTTAATGAGCATATGAAGCCCAGAGCAAGTATTTGCAGTGAAAACGAGAATATGTGGCTGTATGTCAAGTGTATTGAAACTCGCAGCTTGCCCCAGTGCTGGAGGGGGGTTGGAAATTTCTGCCATTTCAAAATTCTGGGCGCAGGTTTGGATAGGGCCAACCTGGAGTTTGTAATGTATATGGATGAGAAAACAAGAAGAACATAAGGATTTGGGATATTTGAGATGGTCCTGTGTGACTACATAAGATTTATTAAAGAAGACGATTGTGGAAGAAGGCAGTGGACACTCTGGGTCTGACCATGTACAAAATACGGCTGCCAGCACAATCGCCCAAGCCTCCTTCCTGACACCCACAACTCCAGCTCTCAGACTTAATCCTTTCCTAACTCTCTCTCTCTGCATAATCTCACTCTCTATCCTGTGTCTGCCTGAGAGCAGCAAGGACTACATGCCAGCAGCAAGGACTACATGCCAGCTACTGGGTGGGCCAACTGGAGTGGGTTTGATGTCAGCTACTGCAGCCGTATCAGGACTGCAGCTTCTTTAGATGATGCCAGACACTGAATGAGTGAGGGTCCCAATACTAGCTGGCAAGTGACTGTGCACATGTGAACGCAGAAAGTATAGTGTGTGCTTTTGTGTTTGTCTGCATAGTTGAATTTTCAATCTTAATACTTGGTCCTGCCCTAGAGCCCACAACTTAGTGTCACTGTTAGGTGTAAGGCTTAACTGAGGTTCTTATTCTCTCCATTTGGGGACTGCCCTGAAACACACAGTCACACCAACTCCAGCAAACCATTCACCTCAACATCTTGCCAAAATATTCAAGCTCTCGAAGCCTGACACATTCTGTGCTGACAGGCTCCATTGTCGTAACTTTTGATTTTCCAGTGAGGTTCGTGCGCTGACACAGTGCTTACCTTTTGTCTCTTGGTGGTGTGGCTGTGTGAAGCAAAAACGCACATCCCAACACATTTCAATGAGATTAAATTATAGCATTGCACAAACCAATGCAAGATGTTGACACAGGGTCGTGCACTTTCCAGAATTTTCTACAAGGACAGACTTTTGGGTAGCAAACTCAGTGAAGTTGTGTGGAGGGTGTTTAGTTTTCTCCTGGATGAACTCTACAATTGCTTTGTGTTTTGGAGCATCACTAAACCATATAAAGAGAGACTGATGGAATGGCATTTGATCTGTTGTATTTAGCCGTATGTTTTTGTGTGTCTAGAACATAGTTGTCTGTTACTTCGTAAAATACATTTTTTGCTCTGCAAGACCTAGTCTCACACAGCACCACCTCTGTATGGTCAATCACTTTGTTTTTTTAATAACTAAATTTTTACACTGACCATCTTAGAATGAGTTAATGAGTTGGTTTAGCTGTGACAGCTATCAGAATGAAATCAATGGTGCAGAAATAGTGGTTACAAACATAATACATAGCCAGTGCTTGCATCCTGACTTTGTTTTTAATGGCACCCGAGAGCATGGCTTCAAATTTGGATACACTTCAGTTGCAGAATTAATATTCTTATTCTCTCTGAAGGCCTGCCCCTCCAAGAAACTACTCAAGAACTCAGAGAGTAAGCTTTAAGATGAAAATGAAGAGACAGACTGACTCCAAATGAGTTTTGTACAGAAGTAAGGAATAGTACCTCAAATTCTGTGTATTTTTAGTGCTAACTGTAAAATTCTTTCCCTACAGTCTAAAGCTGAAAAACAATCCCAGTGAAATCGTTCAATAAGCACCAGAAAGTCAAATCCAAAGAAGTAAAAGTAAATATTATTTCTTCCAGTCCAGGACAGGGTATTTTATTTTTAAGATAAGCTGCTTAGGATCTTCATTATTATTCATACAATACCACAAGGAAAACCTATCTAAGCACACTTTCAGCTGTTTAATTCAGAGGTAAACATTATGCATAGCTTAGAGCTGATGCACATCTCCCTTGCTGGTTTCCTGCAAGCCTTTCAGTTCCTTCAGGCATCATTCATGTTACAGCATATTCTATCCCTGGTTCATTAATCACAGAGAAAATAAGGAAGAATATTTATCTGAATATCTTTCATCTGATTATAAATCTATCTGAAATACGTCTCAGAAACTTGAATATTTTATCACAAATTCCGAGCATTCACTGAGGTGTTTTCTGCCAAGCAAGGTGCTCAAATGTACACTCAGTGGAAAGCTGTTGTTAACCTGTGACTAACTGTTTACTTAAGACCTGAAGGTCTTCCCTGAAAAGGTTGTGGTGCCAGTGAGTTCTGACATCAGACCTCCCTCTAAACAGGTGCCTGTCGTCAGTCCACATTCTCTGGCTTTTAAATAAAATGCTTACAACACTGCCATTGCACTACACAATGTCATAGTTGGAAGGAGTCCAGCTGCAATTTAGCTTTAAGCACAGCAAGGGCAGGATGCAGGCAACACACGTACCATACATCCGCAAGCCAGCTGAGACGTGCTTCCACAGATATGGTGGTGAACAGCAGTTTGGAATTTCAAAAATAGTCTGACAAGTTACGTTTAAGGGAAAAGGTAGTGTTACTTGTGACAGCAGCTAACCCTCTTCCTTTTAAAATATAAACCATCACCATGAATTTGGCCAGTTGCTATCATAGATGAGTTTCAAGGCTGCATTTGCATTTTGCATCCCATCAGTGAATTATTCACCCTTAGCATTCCCAGTATGCAAATGGAATCCATTCCACTTCTTTTGCTGATTAGATAACAAAACAGACAATAAGGAAAATTACAAAGCTAAAGGCTATTTGTAAGAGCTGGTTGAAATCTTTCCAATGAATATTACAACAGGATTTCATCTAAAATCCGCTTTCACAAAATATTCGCAAGCAATGTAATTGTTCAAAAGGATATATTGTGTAAATATCGTAGAAAAAAAACCATTAAAGATTAGGAAGAAAGGCTAATCTTTTTTTTTTCTCTTTCCAATTTAATTTCCTTCCTATTCCTGATAGAAAACATGTTTAAAATGTGCAACGACATAACTGTTTATTATTAAAACTAAAAAAGTACACAAAGACTTTCTGAGTTGAAATTGATAAAGAACGAGAACAGCTCGCCCATAGTTCGCCTTCTTTTCTCACATCTTTGTCTCTCAAAGGAAGGAAATTATTTGAAAGCAAAGTTGCTTTGTCTCCTCAAAACAGTAATACTACAGTAGTTTAAAAATAATTAATCTTCTCATTGAGAATTGCAGTATCCACGGGGTTTTTGAAGAAAAATCCTATCTTCCTGTTTAACAAGAAGTTCACACACAGAAAAGGACGTCCCTGGTGTTGCCCACCTCTGCTGGTCACTGCAACTCACAAGCTTCCTCCAGCACAGTGAAGGCAATTGTGGGCAACCCATTCTTTTCAAAGACATGGACTCATAAGCACAGGGTTATACCAAGGTGTCCGACTGCATTCTTGCCTCAGTCTATTGGCTTATGTTGAGCAAACAAAGTCCCATTTAGGTCTAAATAAGCCAAAACGTGCTAGCTGAGTCTAATGCACGTGCAAGGAAATCTCTGAAAGTGTGCATTCTTGGTTACTCCAGTGAGTTTTCTCAGTCTTTTGGCATTGAAGTTTAAAGCTATTGGCACTGAACTCCATTGCTTTTGGAACTATGAAACCTATCTCTGCTTAGTCAATGATTAACATTATCTGAGGATATTTTTGAACCACAAGACTTGTCTGAGTACTCTGAGCTGTACACAAATTCATATCTAGTGTCAGTCTTTAAATTCTTGGCTAAATGTGATCTTTGAGAATGGAAAAACCTAAGCTGATGTTTCAACCATTATTGAATGGGGAAGGAAGAAAATCCAATTTATTTCTAAAGGTCAGGTTTGAACATACAGTAGCTGAAACAGACCTAAAGTGCTGTGGTTGAGAATTACCAAGGTATTAATGTAAACTGATACAGTGTGTTACTGAGAAGATTATTTCACATCTCAAATGCTTTTTTTTTAAATTCTCCCAAAATATTTTCTGCTAATGACTCCAGATACACACTCAAAGAAGCTAAATATGAGCCAGCAGTGTGCTTAGGTAGCCAAGAAGGCAAATGGCATTCTGGGTTGTATTAGAAACTGTGTGTCCAGCAGGAGTAGTGAGGTTATTCTCCCCCCGGACTCAGCACTTGTAAGGCCACACCTTGAGTACCGTATCCAGTTTTGAGCACCTCAATACAAGGGAGACGTTGAGGTGCTGGACTGGTGCAGAGGACGGCAACAGAGTTGGTGAAGGGCCTGGAGAATAAATGTTATGAGGAGAGATTGAAAGACTTGGAGTTGTTTAGTTTGAGGAAGAGAAGGCTAAGGGGAGACTTCATTGCTCTCTACAACTATCTGAAAGGACATTGTAGAGATGTTGGTGCTGGTCTCTTCTTACAGATAATTAGCGACAGAACCAGAGGGAAGGGCTTCAAGCTTCAACAGGGAAGGTTTAGATTAGATATCAGGAAGAAATCCTTCACACAGAGAGTGGTCAGGCACTGGAATGGGCTGCCCAGGGCAGTGGTTGAGCCACCATCCCTGGATGTGTTTAAAAGTCACTTAGATGTAATATTGGGAAATCTGGTTTTGAGGTGAACTTGTAGAGTAGGGTTGATGGTTGGACTTGATGATCCCAAGGGTCTTTTCCAACCTGGATGATTCGGTGATTCTAAGAGTGGAAATGTGAAAGCATATTACTGAAATAGATGTAGGCAATGGGGAGGGCACATCCATAGGTTGCAGACAGTATGCGGGAAAGTATGTGGTGACTCTTTTCCTCCAGTGTATCTTAGAAATGCCCAGGTCAATACGGGCAACCAAAGAAATAGCGGATTATTTTTCTTCCTCGGTAGGTTGATTTTGTAAGTAAAACCATAGTTCTTACTGTTTATCTGCAGACCTGTAGTTTTAGGCTGCCAGTAGCTTGTTTTGCCTGTGAGAGGCTAATTATCCAACCGGAAGATCAACCAAGTGCCAGAACTAGGAATGCAAAGGAACTGAAACAGTTACCTGCCACATCAGAGACAAGAGAGGGAAATGGGATTTCCCATTTGACAGGGATGATGTATTACACCTGCTCGTACAGTTTCATGAAACCACACCCTTCATCTGCTCTCCAGCAAATCATCTAATTGTGTATTTCGGTGCTTACCCTAGCTCCATCTCGAGTGTGAGAGGACAGGTCTGGTGTCCTTGGTTACAGTTTTCAGCATAACACACTACTAGAAGGCCAGCCCTTTTTTCTCACAAAGCACTGACTAGATTTTGTCACTTCTATAAAGATTGGCTCCCACAGAGGAACTCTTGATTGTGAATGAGTTTTGGACTTTGTTGCCCTGCTTACAGGAATGTTGCAGGACCTGGCAGTTGGCCTTATTGAAGCTCATGCCATTAACATTGGCCCATTGCTCCCATCTATCCAAGTCTCTCTGAAGAGCCTCCCTACCCTCTGGCAGATGAACACACCCACCTAACTTGGTGTCATCTTCAAACTTACTACTGATACACTACATGTCCTTATCGAGATCATCAATAAAGACATTCAACAGAGATGGTCCCAACACTGAGCCCTGAGGCACACCACCTGTGACAGGCCACCAGTTGGATTTAACTCCATTAACCACCACTCTTTGGGCCCGTCTGTTCAACCAGTGTTTTATCCAGCAGACTGTGTGCTCGTCTAAGCCATGAGCAGCCAGCTTGTCAAGGAGAATTCCTTGGGGAACAGTGTCAAAGGCTTTTCGAAAGTCCAGGTAAACAATATGCACAGCCTTTCCCTCGTCCTTTCCCGGCCTTTCTCCTTTGTGTACTTTTCTGGTGATCCACTTGCGGGCAAGACTCATTTATGGGTGTGAGACCTAACGATGCCAGCAGGCAGTGGAATAAGGATTCTGGTTTAGTTCCCTTTGAAGGAAATCTGATAAACACATAAACCCTTTGGAGAACAAAAGCAGCACATGGTAAACAGACACAAAATGTCTTCTAATCAAATTGCTAATACAGACACTGCCTGCAGGACATGTCAAAACTTTGGGTACCACTATCCCCCTTTTCTGATTTTTATAAGCAAACATTTCCCCTGGAAACTGCTATAGTTATATCTACTAATGGAAAACAGTAAGTTTTTCAGAACTCTAACCAAAAATATACTACTGCGTTGAACCAAATGTGCAGAAGACTCTCCTGCTTTAGTAAGAGACTTGGAGATACCTGAATGTAAGAAATCTTGGATCACAATAGCTTCACTCCTGCCTGCCCTCATCTCAAAGACCAGTGATGCAGCATCCTTGTGAATATAAATCATGGAAAAACTAACTAATTGGTGTGCAAAGCTTAAGTCAGATTTGACTAAAATCTGCCTATGTCATAAGCCTATTGCACCATCTTGCAAGCAGTGGATTGGGTGGTAGAAGGAAACAGAGGTTCTCCAGGAAGACTCTACTGTAATTGTGTGTATTTTCAGCAGCACCACACTAACAGGTGTTAGTGAAGATAACTCCTTGCAAACATATAAATAACATAACCCTCATCTTGCAAGCAGAAACAAGCCACCATCTCTGATGCAAGGTTTGCAGATACAGCCAGCCACAGCTGCTCTGCAAGTCACAGATGTGTGAGATTTCTTAATTTTTAAAACCACCCCAGCACCTTGCAGACACTTTTGGAAGACAGCAAGAAATCAACACATTGAGATGCAGGTACAAACTAACTATAAAAAGTGCTTACACATTGTCAACTGCTGATGAACTACCAAGTGTGACACATACCATGCTTAGGAGACATCTACCTCAACTGTGGTGCTACAGAATGCTCTGTTAACTCTGAAACACTCAAATACCCATCTGTATCACAAGATGGAAGCATTTAAAGGGAAATGCACAGATCAGATACACAGATCACTAGGGGCTGGAAGGGATCTCCAAGGGTTATTGAGTCCAACCCCCCCCTGCTCAAGCGGGATCCTAAGACAGGTTACATAGAAATGCATCCAGAAAGGTCTCAGAAGTCTCCAAAGAAGCAGACTTCAAAACCTCCCTGGGAAGCCCATTCCAGTAACTCACAGTAAAGTAGTTTTTCCTCATAATGAGGTGGAATGTCCTGTGCTCCAACTTATACCCATTGCCCCTTGTCCTATCACAGGTCACAAGTGAAAAGAGATTACTTTATCAAAGATTATTTGTTATTATATTGTAAATATATTCTGGCTGTGATTCGCATGAACCTCTCTTTATGTGGCCCTTTGTTATGAAGATGTTTCTCTTTGCATCATCTAAAGCACAGAATATAGGCCATATCAGAGGCATATTCATTACTTCACATTGGGGAACGATCACAGTAAAATATTAATCAGACCAAAATAACTACTTTAAGGGCTCCGTTGTGCCATCAATCAAATGCAGATAGACTAATTAATATTATGCAAACTCAGTATTTTGCCTGTGAAATATCTAGCAGCTAGGATCACAATAGAAAATGTCTCCCAGAAAATCAAGGCTAATTAGGCTAGAAAGGCTCAAAATCTCCATAGGAAAATATGTGAGTTAATTTAAAATACAGTGTCATAGCATAGCAATCTCTAAAAGACTCTTTTAATAAACAATATTTGAAACTGCAAAAGAGCTTGGTAAAGGCAGCTCAATCTGTAAAATGTACAAGATAAAACGAAAGTCCAACACACTCATGTAATTACATATTTTAAAAATTATGTATAATATAAGTAAAATTTTTTTTTCCTTCCAGAGTCTAATAAAAACATTAAATGTAACCTCCATTACGGTGTCTTCCTTGACTGTTACCAAACTCTGTACGTGCCACCTAACAAACTAAACTAAAAATATGACGTGAAAAGTGAAGATTTTCCTCCACAGAAAGTTAACAGTACAGGATCTTCATGTCCAGCTTTTGCTGCCTACAATGAGTATGTCTGCAGGTGAACGGGTAACTTCAGGCACCTTTCTACCAGTAGTGAGAAAAAAACATATTCTAGATGCAATTTACCTTGGACACCTTAGGAAATAGGAAAAATATATCCTAAACTTGCATCTTTCCACTTTGTCATCTATTGCTATAGCCATTAGCTCAAGTCAAGCAAAAAGTTATATCATAGAATCATAGAATCATTAGGGACTGGAAGGAACCTCAAAAGATCATCCAGTCCAATCCCCCTGCCACAGCAGGATCACCCAGACCAAGTCACATAGGAACACATCCATGTTGTTTTCTAGAAGTTCTAAGCACCTGCAACACAGGCTTCAACATGAAAGTGCCTTCTCCACCGTAAGTCACTATAGAATCATAGAATCAGTCAGGGCTGAAAGGGACCACAGGATCATCCAGTTCCAACCCCCCTGCCATGGGCAGGGACACTCCGCCCTAGATCAGGATGGCCAGAGCCTCATCCAGCCTGGCCTTAAACACCTCCAGGGATGGGGCCCCAACCACCTCCCTGGGCAACC
>JAOXOE010012247.1:0-24126 GCA_028565055.1 Phoeniculus purpureus
GAGGAGACTGAGGGGTGACCTCATTAATGTCTATAAATATGTGAAGAGTGGGTGTCAGGAGGGTGGAGCCAGGCTCTGCTCAGTGTCATCTAGTAATAGGACAAGGGGCAATGGGTGAGAGCTGGAACAGAGGAGGTTGTGCATAAATATGAGAAAGAACTTCTTCCCAGTGAGGGTGACAGAGCCCTGGAACAGGCTGCCCAGGGGGGTTGTGGGGTCTCCTCTGGAGACGTTTAAAACCTGCCTGGACATTCCTGTGTGACTTGGTCCAGGTGATCCTGCTGTGGCAGGGTGATTGGACTAGATGTTCTTTCGAGGTCCCTTCCACTCCCTAATGAGTCTATGATTCCTTGATTTTCGCTTTTGCAGTCCCCACCAAATACAAATGTGCACTTCTTTCATGCATGAGAAAGAAGATTGTGTCAGTGCTGCTGCAGAGAGACCATCCACCAAAACCACATTTGCGTTATTAAACCCATTTTTCTCTGACGTTCCCCCATTATTTGTTGGCTGTGTTGAGCTGATGAGAACTTCTCACCTCCTGAGACGTTTATAGGCTTTAGAAAAGAATTTGATGGACAATTTCCTCCTTCAAGACCACGGATTTAAATTTTAGCCAGCAATAAGCAGGGATGTACTGGGGGGATAAGCTAATTTTTCTTACTTAAAATTCTTATTTCATTTGCTACAAAGCACCTTATTTTTCAGAGCTAAACATTACTGCTGGGAGTCATTTTAAATCTGCACAACACTGAATCCTGAGACTGGTTCTGAACTGACCTTAACATGTTTATGTCTTTTGGGGGACTGAAAGGGGGAAAAGAATCAGAAAGGGAGAAAAGACTGCAGGAGCTAAAATGGAAAAAGAAAATCCCTTCATCACCTAAATAAAGCCTTCTAAGTGTTGAAATGAAGTAGAAAGATATTGGTTAGGGCTTTGAAGGAGAAAGGCAGCAATTATTTCTTTGGAAAGTCTCTCTTAAGGACTTAAGTAGAAGCCTGGAGGAGGCTGCCTCCAGCTAGAAGGAATTGCCCCTGGCTTTCCCAGGAGTGAAGGAAAGAAAGGAAGCAATTACCCACTGCACAATGGTGCATTAAGACTCTCCTTTCTGTTTTCAAACCAAGCTCCCTCCCCAGTGTGTTTTCCAGCTGAGCGAGAGGAGGAGATGGCTCCTGAGGAGGCAGCCAGCTGCAGGCAGCGCTGTTGGACCCCTGAGCTCTGCTGCTTCGGTTAGGGCCAGGTAGTTGGAATAGGGTTACCGGCTGTAAGGACTCAGTCTGGCAAGTCTTTCATCGTTGCCGATCCTCTCACACTGTTTCTTTCCCACCAGCTCCCTCAGCCGTCCTTCACAGCCAAAACTCATCCAGAGGCTTTTTGCCAAGAGGCACTTGTGTCCTGCTCTCTCCTCAGTTTCCCTGGTGACTTCCTAGCTGAGCAAAAAGCAAAGAACACGGGGATTTGCCACTTCTGCATCTCCCTTTCCCTCTGCCCAGGAAGGGGATGGCCAATGTCTGGCTGCCCCATGAACCAGCTCAAACCTGGCTGTGGCTCACAGAAAGGAAGGGAGCACGGGCTGAGGCTGAAATGACGTTTTCAAGTGGATTCAGCTCAGACCTCAGGACTGGCTGAAGAGGATGCAGACACCGACTGACCAGAGGGAAGAAGCAGGGGACATAAACCCTCCAAAGATGGGTCTTAGAAGTTGTACAGCCCAGTCCTGAAAGTCTCCAGCACCCTTTCACTCCTCTGGAAGTTGAGGAGTGTTGGGGACAATCAGCCAGATGTGCCTGAGCCCCTTTAACAGAACCCAACCACACCACCTCTTTTAATTAAAGCCCATGAAACCAGTGCAGACCCCCTCACAGACCTGCCTTGCTGTCGGGGCAAACTGCAAAGTATCTCAGACACAGCAGAAAGCTGCTGGTTTTTAGTGCAGTGTCCCTGGTGGGGTAAAATAAATCAGCGGCACACACAGCCCCGTGTAAAGGTCAGCGAGAGGCGTTAAAGACTAGGGGCCCTTCCAGCCTCCACTGCCACTTCCAGAGAGGGATGGCTCCAGCTCCTTTCACCACCCATGTGAGAGACACACACACACTTGCTCTTGGCTGCTGTGATGACCATTTGCCTTCCAGAAGCGATGGGGTTCACCCATGTCCATGGTGCTGGGGTGCATGGCTCTGCAGGAACAACCCGGGCATTGGTGTGTCAGGCTGAGCTGGGTGAACAGCAGGAGCCTGGCCTGTTTTATGAGGTCTGTAAAGCTCTGGCAGCCCTCTCTGCCCCTCCTCTCCCACTCCAGCCACATGTCCCCCTCCTCCACCAGCCAGGCACCCAGCCGTGGCCTCTGGCCCTGGGGCTGTGCGCAGCTGGACAGTGTTTTTGGGCTTCTTGGAACAGTCTGATTCCCACCGCCTTTCCCAGCCAGCCTTGTGCCTCTTCATATAGAACATTAAACCTTTTCTTCGTCCTGCTGCTTTCCTTTACACTTTGTTTTCCCTGACTCATTTCTGCTCTTTTTCTTTCCCCATCCTTTTGCACTTAGGTCAGAGTGACCCATCTCTAGGACACTCCTGTCTGTTGTTCTATTCCTTCCCTCATGACTGTATGAAGCACACGTGAAGGCATTTGTGCAGCCACAGGGTGATCTGCAGGCTGGGTGACTGGAGGGGTTTTCTTATCTGGGTGGAAACCACCGCAGTACTTCTGTGGACTCTCCGTGCCTCCCAGAGGCTGCTGCCTCATGCCCTTGTGTGCTGCCTCACATGTGTTAGAGAGCATTTTTTTCCTTTTCTTCTTCCTCTGGATATTGCTGACTTCAAAGAGATTTTCTTCTCCGTATCTTTAGGTCAAAACACTTGGGCACGTGATGTGAGCAGGGCTGACCCCTGTAACGGTAGTGGGTCATGAGGTCAGCAAGAAGACTGGTTTTGTTACCAGTCAATAAGAACTTGTTCCAGTCACTCTTGGGGCAGTGTCTGCAGGAAGAAGGATAATGAGAAAACAGGTCAAGGTAGGGCCACAGTGCCCTCAGGGGCTTCAGTGTCCATCCAGGCTAAAAGAACTTGATGGCTGAAATGCGGAAGTTGAAGTCATCTGATGGCCTGATCCTGCTGCTCTCTTGGGAATCCTTCTAGGCAACACCCTGGATTGTGGTACGGATGCAGCCACTGTTGGGCATGTGTGTTACAAGTCCCTGATGACTTCAAGTTCTTTATATCATGTGTATCATGTGTCTGGTCCACGAATGCAGCAGGTCAGACCCGCTCTTGGGTGTTAGGAACAAGCATCTCCCGCATCCACGCCATGAAGCCTGAAGCTTGCACTACCACATGAACCTTGCCTTGAGGTTTACTGCTGGAGGGAACCTAAAGACAATGAGACAGTCAGAGCTTTGGGAAGGTCTGAGGAGAATGAGAGCAGGATCACGAGTGAGCTGACCCACAGGTGTCTTTGCTAATGTGGTGGGAAGGTGATAGCTGGCAGGATGAGTGCAAAGAATGAAAGTTATGGGAATCAGCTGTTGAGTTGACTCCTCTGCTCAGAGCTTACAAATACCCATGGAACTCCCTAGGAGAGCTTTGTTTGTTTTGCTGGACACAGTGGGACCTGCAAATTGTGGTTCATCCTCTGTCAGCTCACCAAGGTAAGAGTGGAGTTATGGTTGTACCTGGGGACAGACCTGCTGCTCTTGTCTTGCCTATGTCCTACTCATAGCAAAGAATAAGGGGTAGAGCCCGTGTGCAGCCATGAGCGGCTCCTCTCTGCGTGCTCTTCCTCCTGGCGTCTGTAATCCCGATAAAACACCATCTGGACTCTAAGTGTGTGAATATCCAACATGACAGCACCTCAAATTCCTAGTTTATACTTATTAATAACAAGCTGTAAAAATAGCAGTCAGACAAGATGAGATCATAAGGCTGATTGTGGGATAGCCATATGCTGTCTGTTTTACTAAACAAGCTTAACAGAGGAGACCTGTGCTCCCCTGTCACAGCAGGGTGGGATTGGGGGCAGCGAGGGGGTGTATGGGCTTTGTGCTTTCTAGGTGAGTCTGCACTGCCTGCAGAATAACTCCGAGTTTGAGGAGCAGCAGGTCTGTGAACAGGACAAACACACCATGGGTTTTGAGTGGCTTCAGCTGCTACTTCACCTCTAGCTGCTCTATTCTCCTATGTAGTGCTAGAGACCTTCCAGACCAGCATGTCTTTGTCTTTTTGGTGTGATGGTACCTTAACAGAAGCCAGAGATCCCCCCCCCAACCCTTTTTAGAAAAATCTGTTTGCTGTGGAATGAAGATTAAAAACCCCCATCAAGAAAATGCTGAATCCATCCACATTTGTACGTGCTTCAAAAAGATGATGTAGCTCTTGGCCAGCAGTCGAATAGCAAAGTTTTGTGTACTTAAGGGAATGATATTTCCACCACCTAACAGTGTCCTATTTGTCTTTCACAAGTCTCTGGCTGAGAAGTGTTATTCTAGATTAGGGCTCTTCAAACTCTGATAGCTCACGGACAACTGTGCTGTGTTAGTCCAGTGTGAAGGGCAAGAACCTGCTCCCTCCTAGCCTGAGCCGGATTGCGGGTGACTCCTTTTGTTCAGGAGATTTGCCTGTGTTGCACCTGGGAGGTGATTTGTGGCGAACGGCAGAAGCAAACGTTCTGAACCCTTCCTTCTGTTTAAGGAATTGATTTTCGGAGGAGATTATGGCTCCCTTGCTAACAGCCAGGACTGTGGAGCTGCACATTCAAATCTCTCTGCAGTCCTTTGTCTGGTTCTCCTTGCCGGTGCATCACTGCCTTGCCAGAGGGGGTGGCTGTGATACCCAAACCAGCCCCTGGCCTGGCTGGGCTAAAAGAGGCTCAGGTGCCGATGAAATCTTGCACAACCAAGAGAAAGGGGGAACCTTTGGTGAGATCCCCTCTGGATGCCGCAGGTTGTGCTGTCCCAGGGTGGACGTATGAGTCATTGTCTGGAAATCCACATGGCCAGATGTCCACCAGATACCGCTGAGTTTCGAACTTCAGCAGAAGGGGTGAAGGGAACTGTCGGTTCTTTCTCCCCGCAACACACCCCGTGCAGGTGAGGAGCCCGGAGCATCCCTGCAGGCAGTGGGGCAGGGAGCCAGCGCTTGTGGGGCCTGCCCCAGGGGAGGCATCTGCAGGCACCTGGGTCCATCTCTGTGCCCCCCACTCGGGGGGCTGGGACGGGTCGCTGTTATAACAGCTGCCCTCAGGCGCTCGCTCTCCAGCTGCTTTTGGCTGCGGTGGTGGCCGCTTGCAAGGAGCAGTAAGAGGGACCCCTGCAGGTCCCTGTTCCAAACAGCTGGGGAAACGCTCCTGGGGGTTTTGCTGGTGCCAAAGGCTTTTAGTTCTTAGTGCAGCCTGAATCTGAGGGCTCTGCCCCTCACTGTTTCGCTCCATCCCCTGGGCTGCGATCTTCACGCAAAGCACGAGCGGACAACGTTGCTGTAGAGTTGGGAGCATTTGGAGGGAGCCCTCGGGCTCTGGGTTGTGTGTCGGCTCTGAACCAAGAGGGTATTATTTTACCAAAAAAAATGGAAAAGCTTTATTTATTTTTCCCCCCCAAACATTTGCATTGTTGAGAAGCCTGGTGGCAGTTTGAAATGGAGATACTCTATTGATTCTTGACAGTGGCACATGAGATGTTTATGGAAAAGCACTACAACAACCAGTGCTGGGCTTAACAAACTCCTTAAAAATGTTGTGAAACACAGCAGGGACTCCTGTATTGAGGAAGGTCACTGCCTCTCCAGGAGGAAAACTCAGCTTTCTGAGGAAGAAAATGCATCTAGCTCCTAACTTGTTGGCCAAGGCTGGAGGTCAATCTTCTTGCTTAAGATCTGTCTCCAGCCTGCTCGTAGCCCTGGGCGCAGCTGTATAATCAGTGGGCAACTGAGTCCCATGAGCTTTCATAGATCAGGCAATTTTCTCCCTTCTTGGAAAGGGGGAATCCACCAAAGCCCTCAAATTCTGTTGTGATGATCAGGGCACTGTGAGAAGCAGCTCTGCTCTAGGGCAGCTTCTTCCTCAGTAGGGTTATTCTATGGGAGCATTGTTCACACAGGTCGTCCCCACCTTGGGGGACAGATAAGCTGGGGCTCCATAATGCACGGCCACGCTCCAGGAGTGAGGCAGAAAAAACCCCTTTCTGTATCTGTCCCTGAGAGAATCGTGCTGGAAGGTGAGTCGGGGCAATGGCTCTGCAGGAGCCTCTTGTAATTGCCAGATTTAGGCTATTGGGCTCTGGATAAATCTCTGCATTTACTTTGCTGGGATAATTCAGGCTTGAAAACTGAAGTGACAGCTTCTAGCCAGGCTTTTCAGTTTGGCTTGTCTGAGATCACGCGCGTGTGTGTTTGTGGCTAAATGCAAATCAGCCTCTCCCAGAAAACGCGGCGTCACAAAACTTATTATCCGCATGGGCTGATGGTGTGAGCCGCTGGAAACCCCATAAATTACTTTCTGAGCAGAGTGAAAGTGATACTGGTGCTGTAGTCCCTGTCAGTAAGGAATGATTCCCTTTCTGGTTGGACAGGTTTGATTGGCCACTAATTTACTCGCCTTCCTCTCATAAGTCAGTGCAGCCTTCCTGATGCCAGCTCTCACCAATTTGCTGCTAGGAGGATTTTCATGCAAGCGGCTTGTGGATGCTGGTTCAGACATGTTACAGAGCATGCTCCTGCTCGATGGCTCCGCTCTTAGATGTCACAGGAAGAGACGGTGTTTTGTATAACTGCAAGAAAAATACCATGTTCTAATTAGTGTAATTTATAGTCCCTCGCAGGCTAAAACAACAGCTGATGAGTCATGGAAGTTCCTTCTTCTGACATTTGCTGAAAGAAATGTTATTTCAGCCCATGTGACTTTTGGGGAGTGGGGAGGGAGCAGTTGATCTGGAATGCCTCATCCGTCCTTCAGTGCCTACCTCCTGCAGCATATCTCCGGCGTAAAGATTGCTGGTGTGTTGCTCTGCAGTGAGGAAACGTTGATTGCAGCCGTATCTGATTATCAGTTATGGTGGATCCCAGTTTGACTGTTCATATCTGGACTGGAATTTCTGAGGTGGCTGTTTGCTCTGGGACAAAATGTTTCAGTAGCTGCTGCAATACCATTGTCATCAAGATGGTATTGCTAAGGTCCTCCCATGTGCTGTAACCAGGCACTGGTGTGTTAGGAACATAGTCACTGCTCAGATGAGGGCAGAGCAATTGTGGGACCCTCAAGTTCTCTTTTCAAGTCTTGATAGTGAGTTGCAACCTCTTCCTATCCCTGTGATCCAAGAACTTGTTCAAACTGGTCTCTGCAAAGATTAAACACGAAGTTTTCTCCATGTTGGTTTTTCCGTCCTAAACTTTGAGTAGGTGAACTGAGATATATGTCTCAGGAGTTGCTTGTTAACTACAGGAGTGACAAACACAGGGATGGAGAACCTCCACCTTGTCCTGCAGTGTCCCTGACCATGTAAGTCTGTCTCCGACCATCAGAGGTCAGCAATGGACCTGCCCAGCAGCCAGCTTGTTTCCTTGGAGCATGTGTCTGCAAAGCCCTCTCCAGTTGGGTGCAAGGGGTGCCATATGGACTGTTTTGTTCAACACGTGTTGTCCATGCCTGTGTTTGGAGTGGTTAGTGACATAAGATCCCTGGAACGGTGGTGTCTATAGAAATCTGTGTGAAAGCCTTTGCTGCAGCAGAGCTGGAGACCTCATGCTCTTCAAGGTGTGGCTTCAAGTTCTGGCTTAGCCTGTGACTTTGGAGAATATCTTCAAAATTTTGCATGGTCATGGCAGAAGAATCGTTGCTGTTGTCATTGGGTTGACAGACAGTGGGAGTGCACTTCGGAGGGGACTGTTGGTGGTCAGATGTCTCTGCAGAAAAAGTCAGGACTGCATCTGGTGATGGATGTAACAGGAATCCTTAAGGAAAGGGGATCTTATTGGGATGGGAGGAGCACACGGCAGAGCTCGGTAGGATTTTTGCATAGCTTGTCACATCTGGAGCAATGAGTGACCATTGTTGTTCAGGTTTACCAGGGTCAATAGGATCAAAAAAGCAATGGAGGATATGGATTTACACCTATATACAAATGCTGCCCAGGGTGGTGGTTGAGACCCCATCCCTGGATGAGTTTAAAAGACCCTTATAGTGTTGGGGGATCTGGTTTAGGGGTGAACTTGTAGACTAGGGTTGATGGGTGGACTCGATGACCCCAAGGGTCTTTTCCAACCTGAACGATTGTGTGATTCTCCTCTGTACCTGTGCAACGACACAATACCAGAGGAACTGGTGAGGCAAGAGATGATCCCAGCTGAGTGGTGCCAGGTAGGAGGATTTCTGCCAGGCAGACACAATTCTAATGTGACTTTCCTGGCTATTTTTATGGCAGTTCATGAGCTGGTATTTAATCCATTGCTGGCACTTGTGGCATTGAATGACTTTTCAGGGAAATAGTGAAGGATTCAATAACTTCCAGAAGAGCTAATTTCTCAGAGGGAGGAAAATGTCTTAAAGACTGCACTTAACCCGAAAACCTCAAATCCCCAGGTAAATTTATCAAGCTGCTGGTTGTGAGAACACACTGGTTCAAACAGCTTTTGGGTGGCTGGATCATTTGTATGAAGCCTGTAACGTTTACTGAAGAAATACCAGAAAAAAACCAGTGCTCAGTGCACATTACTCTGAATCTCCTCTGTACTGATGTATTCAGTCTTGGTTTTCCTTTTTTACTCAATCTTTGTAGCAAGAGGTCTGTATCCCAGTGTTCACTGGTCTAAATGCTGATGTTCAGATGCTTGTACTGAAGTTTTAAGAGCTGTGACAAAACCAGAAGCGCTCGAAAGCAACACCCTCAATGTTTTATGAGGTTCTTAAGGAGAGGCATGCTACTTTTCAGTGTGATTCATAGACATTTGCAAATGACTTCTAGCTCTTCCCATCTTAGTCTGATCCCACCCCTCTGCCTCACTTTTTCATCAGTCACTGCTGTGTGAACATTGCCTCAGCCCCCCAGGACTCCAAGTCAGCATCTGACCACTCCCACAGAGACAACAGATTCTGGTCTTCTGGCTAGGTCTGTGAGTGCGGTTAGAGAACCTGCAGAATGGGATCACAAACAGAGGTTGTTGAGACAGCTCTGGAAGACTTAATAGTTGCTTATGAATAGTTTTCCCTTGGGCCCACATGTAGCAGCTGGGGTGACTTTCTGCAGCCAAGCGTAGCAAATATCTGCTGTTGTGAATGGAGATATCCCTCTTTCTGCCACACAGTGTTGATGAGAAGTGTGATGCTGATGTCTCCAGAGAGCCTCCTTGCGTGACAATGAAATGTTGTTATACCGTGTGGCTTTGCCAGAGTGGTCCCTGGGTTTCACTGGGCAGGGAGATGCCCAAAAGCTGTTTGGGCTTCTCTTCTCAGAGCTGGCATTGGGCTTGAGTCCTCTGCATCTCTCTTCTGACTTCAGTGTCAAGTGAGTTATCTTTGCTCTGAAGATACTTTCTCCTCTCTGACAACAGCAGCAGCAGCCTTGGGGAAAGCTAAAGATGCCTTTCTTGTGGAGATCTTTGGGAATATGAATATTTGGGGGGACAACACAACTCAAGGGTTATTTTTTTTTCTGTCCTTATTACTTGGCCCTTCTACATGAGAAGGGCCTTGATGAGGGAAAGGAGATGTCTAGAACTGCAGCAATACAGAGATTTTCAAGAGATTGGATGAGGAATGCTATTCAACTGCAGGCTGATGCTTTGACAGTTGGGAATTTCTGAAGCACGCCCTGGGAAAAAGGCAAGGTGAGGTTTGACCAGGGTCAGGCAGCAGAAATGCTGTGAAAGATGTGGATGGCATGGAGTGGGCACAAGATACAGGAGGGCAGCTGCAGTGAACAGCCAGTAGTGCTGCTAGGATGGGTTTTTGCAGCTTGTTTTTCATTGCACTACCCATGAAGCTGTCAGTAATGAAGATAGCTGGCCATCAGCAGGCTCCACAGCTTGGCTGCCCAGGTAGATCCTGGCTCAGTCTAATGTAGCTCTAGAAAAAATGAAGCTAACTGATGTTCCAGTACTGGCATTTCTTTCTTGGTATGTTGTCTCCAAAGATGTCTCCTGAGATGTCTCCAGGTGGTGAGAGGTCCTAGCCTAGGTTTGGATACCTGAGGAGTCAGTCTGGACATGTCAGTGGCTCTGGTTATCCCTTCTGCCACACATCCACTGAATGGGCAAGCCTACGCCTTAGACAGAGGCTAGAAGTATGGATGGTATTTCTGCCTCTGAGGCAATTCTTCTGTCATCCCACAGGCCACTCTTGGCATATCCAAATGCCTTGATAGAGTTTAAGCCCTTTCTCTTGGGGACCAATGTCGAAAGCTGGTTTTCCTGGTACTGTGCCTTTGTTTAGCAGTACGTAGCTGTGTGCCAGGGCTCTTGCACAGCACAATCTGTAATGCCAAACCTTGAGCCCTAGGTTTTTCTTTGGTGGAACTTGCTGTCCACTTATAAAGATAAAATTCCTTGGAGAGCTTTAAAACTCAAAGTGTCAGAGCATTCCTGAGATTGCTATGAAGTGATACCGAGCAAATACCGAAGGCAGTGTTTAGATGTGGCAAGCAAAGATGCCCTGGAGCTGGTGAGACTTGCCAGTTTCCTCTTAACTGTATTCTGGAGCATCAAAAAAGGACTCTGTTTCTGACATAAGTGACCACTCAGGACGTATGAAATACCTGGGTAACTGTGTATCTGCTGCTTGGATGGGATCCTGGCAAATCAATTGCCAGTGTGTAGGCACTGCAACTTTCCTCAAGCGAGGACAGGAGCAGAAACGTACTCGACACTCTCAGAAATTGCTTTCCCCCGCCTGCCACATGTGATAATCAGTGTGGCTGGGGGAGGAGAAGGGAGAATGTCTCCTTTGCCCTGCTGCTTGTTGTTAAAGGAAAAATCTTATCTGAAAAGCTTTAAATCTTTTCAGGAAGATAGCCCTCCATTGGAAAGGCTGGAGGAAGCCTGGACATTACACCTATAGCCAGTGACAGCAACGTTTAAAATCCCCCCACTAATAAGTTGCTATGTTCAAACATGGTCTTGTTGCACTAAGAATGATGAATACTGGTGCTCCAGTGGCTGAGCACAGCATGGGGCGCAGGGAGTTATAAATTCAGCAAATTGTAAGCACAGCTCATGCTCCCTTCTTGGGACGTTAGAAGGTATAACAAGCAAATTCTTTGCCTCAACCATCATTTATTTGTTTCTAGGAGAGTCGAGACCCTGGTTGACAGAATCAGGTTGGAACGGTCGATCAAGAATCTGAGTAAAGCCTGTAACTTAGGGATGAATTAATGAAGCAAGGTGAATTGTCTTTCTCTGAAGCATCTTCATAGTTTTGCTGGTGACTACATTTGTCAAGCCCTGTCTACAGGGTTCCTTCAAACATAACCAAGGAGCTCGGATTTGTTAAGCATGTTTGTCTACAATCCATCAAACTCCTACCTCCAGACAAAGTCTTACTTTCCATGTGAAACTGGCTTTGGTTTTAGGTGAAGAAGAACAACATGTGCATGTAGTGTGAGTGTGTGTCTTGGCTTTTGTGCAGCCAGGGCAAGATTTGGCGATCAGACGGGACGTTGTCATGCTCAGTCAAGCAGATCTGAGTCTTGCGTTGGCGTGCTGCAGGAGTCAAGTCTATTGAGCTCTATTGGGGTGCATTGAAAGTTATTGCATGTGTTCTTATATTCCAATAGCATCTGAGCACAGGGAAAAGTTTCACTATGTGCTTGCCTTGTTAGATTGCCAGTCAGTGTCCTGGAATAAAGCAGAGAAACCCCAGGACTACTTCAGCTTGCAGTGCCAGGCGGTAAAGAGGTGGCATAGGGCAAGCTGAGTGCACCCTCACAGCTGTGTCCAGAAGTTAAGGGCAAAAGGGAAGAGATCTCAAGGGAAAGGATGTGGTTACTCCTGGAACTGATTGCAGAAAGCTGTGAGCTGGGAATGGCAGAGAAAGCTGCTATATTTTTTAGGAAGACTCCTGCGGATCAGTGTGACAGTATGAGATGGGCTGCTTTTAATAATCTGTTCAGAGCTATTTCTGCAAGAACAATGAATCTCTGTGCCTCAGTCACTCTCCATCTGTTTTCAGAGCTCATCTGAAAATGCATCGTTCCTTCCTTCCTTCCCTCTCCTCTCTCTCTCCCCTTCCGCTCCCTCTCCACTATCATTTTTATTTTAAGTTGGCCTCTCTGCTCTCTAAAGCTTTTGTGAGGACAGAGTTTGAATGAGGCAATAGGGAAGGTTACACACATTAGCCAGGGACGCGAGAGTTGATTTATTTTTACTGTACCCATTAATTTTCTTCACACCCCAAACATCTTCATAAAGGAAATGATTTAACCGTTTGGGCACAAAGAACAAGCCAAGGAATTCTGGATCCAGGTCGTACAGTACTGTGAATGTAAATTTAAAAAGGAAAAGCATTAATGCCTCCCGAGTTTGATAGAGCTTTTGTGAGGTGCTGCAGGTTACACTATTTGCTGTGGGAGCAATTACAGCCTTTGTTCCCTGAGTAAATAGAAAAAGTAGCCCTTGGTTTTCCATACAGATATAAAAAGGAGCAAGGTGGGGAAAAGCCAGTTTTACCTGGGTGATACTCCCCCTCCTTTCTTGCCCTTCATAGTGGAATACAGTTTGTGTTGGAGGAAGAACTTAAGTGAAATGGGGGTATGAGGTGTTAATGAGTTGAAATCTCTTAATGCATTAAACATAGGCTTAGGCATTATCTCTCTGCTCTTCCAGTTACCCCACCTCAACTGCTCCCAGGGGTCTGCTCCCCTTGGGTTACAGTAATGATCTCCCTGGTTTCCAATCAGTGGGCTGCTGCTTGGCAAGTACTTCAAATCCTTCTGTAGGATGATTGTGCTGTATAGGGTTTTTTTTTCCCTCTTGCCATAGTACCCAGACATCTGCTGTTATTTTCTTCAGGTAAACTGCCACTGCTTCCCTTTCCTGGGCCAGTGCATGGCAGGTGGGAGCCTGAGAGACTCCTCTCTTGATAAATGATGCAAAGCCTGAAGGGCAGGGTCTGAGCCGGTTCTTGAGCAAGAGAGCTCTGTGGCAGTTCTGGCTGTGGGAAGCTTAACTAAAGGGCGTAAGGAAGATCCATTGTGCACACCATTTTTTTTCCCCAAGAGACAGTACTGACAAGTCCTACGTACCAGGAGTGGATGTAGCTGGAGTAAGAACTAGCAGTAGTTTACCAAAGCTTGTAGCCTATTGTAAAGAGACTGTTACTTGCAGTGGTCCAAAGCTCTTGCTGGGGAAATGACCAGAGGTCTGGAAGTCAGTGTCAGCTGAACACAGCATCAAAGAACAGTGTCTTCTCTGATAGTCTACACTGACAATTGTTCTCTTGACTGCAATCCCACTGACTTCTGTTCCAAGTAGTGTCTCCCTTCGATGTGTATTAGGAGTTCGAAGTGCTGATGAAAGCTACAGGTGTTTCTAGCAGTTCTGGTTGTTTCTGGGGCTGCATCATGGGGCATTTGGGACAGGTAGGCTTTAAGAGCTGGAAAGCTGTTGAGCATGAGCTGATCAGCCTTTGTGCTCGGTGAAACAAAACCTGCATTTGCTGTGTCGCGTGGCAGCGGTTGCCATGTCTGGCTTTAAAGCTTGTGAAGATCTGCCGTAAGCCCCAATGGTAAAGAACAAATTCCGGGTCCCTGTAACAGCTCCCTTCATGCCACCACCAAATTAAAGGAATTTTTGTATGGAAAGCACAGCTACAGATCAGCTACAATAGTTCTGGTTCAAGCTGGCTGTGAAGTAACGCTGAAAAGGAGTTAAACCTGGTATTTAAACCATAGAATAAAAGGCTGAGGAATCAATAATCCATGAAGAAAACAAATCAGACTTCCATGTTCTCATAGTTTTTAAATAAACCCCGTGTTATCAGCAGCAGTGCTGTGGCTCATGCCATTTCCCAGCTGTAGTTAGCTTGCAATAATGTTTTATCTTCCCTTTCCTACAGTTCTCCTGACTGCATTGTAAATGAGACCTTGTGTTTTTCCCCTCAGCATCCACTTTATTCTCTGCTTGTATCTGCAGACCTTAGGATGCGCTGCATGGCTAGGAAGGGGGAAAAATAAATAAGCAGAGTTAATTTGCTGGTATCTGTTCTGAACATGATTGCTGCTAATTGCCAAGCTTGTTCTCCTGGCTGCAAAAATAAGCTGGCTGAAAATAATCCACTGTGTGCCCCTGTGTTTTGCTGACAGCTTGCCAGCTACCAACTATGGGTGTGATAAATGCCCAAACAGATGAATTTTCTAGCCAGCTTCCCATCCTCGTGCTGTGCTTTTAGCTTTGGGTCTGTCATCAATGTGCTTGCTGCCTCCTCCACCTCTGACACCAGAAGCTCAATAAATATCAACAAACCAGCTGGAGTTTCAGGCTTTGGCCAGCCTGTGTGACCCCCTGAACCTGTTGTATGGTGATGCTGATAACTTGCTTTCTAGCCGTGTCTTGGCAAAGTCCTCCTAAGCAGGGTTGTGCTGCTGCTGGGCTAAGAGCCTGCTGGCCAGGCAGGTAGCAGCTTCATTCCTGTAAAGGGTCATGGGCAGGCTTTCTGGTTTGGGGGACTGTGGGGCAGGACCATGTGCGTGCTTGAAGTTGCTAAACCTGAAGGATTATTCTAAACCATCTTCACAGAATCATAGAATCATTAGGGATCGGAAGGGACCTCGAAAGACCATCTAGTCCAATCCCCCTGCCAGAGCAGGATCACCCAGACCAAGTCACACAGGAACACATCCATATTGTTTTCTAGAAGTTCTAAGCACCTACAACACAGGCTTTAAGATGAAAGTACCTTCTCCACCGTAAGTCACTATAGAATCATAGAATCAGTCAGGGCTGGAAGGGACCACAGGATCATCCAGTTCCAAGCCCCCTGCCATGGGGGTTTATAAACCTGTAAGAGAGTTGCTGGTTGTTATAGGCAAGCTCTTTCATGCATTTCACAACGTTTTAGTAGAAAAAATTTTCCTGAGCCTAAATTTGTTTCATAATAGCTGGAACGGAATAATTGATCTGGTCTCAGAGGAGAACCTACCACATCAGGTTCAAGGCAAGATACTGGAAAAGGATCACAATTGGCAGTGGCACGTGTTTAAGCCTTCTTACCCATTTTGAGAAGAATGCCTGGAGAAGGTAGGAGTTGGGCATTGGAAATACGATTTTCAAAAGTTTTGTAGAAAACTCATTAAAATAAAGGTTATTTAGAGTGAACAACCCACAAGAGAAGGTGCAAATATATTGAATTGGCTTCAGTTGAGGTCTGAAGACTTGCAGAATGCGCAAGTCTGCATTATGCAGAAGAGGCTCTTATTGGCTGTTAGAAAAACATGAGTCTCTACACAAAAAAGGGACTTATTTGATATTTTGAGTTTTTTGGTTTTTTTCAGAGAGTCAGTGGAAATCCTGAAAAGACATGTATTTGTGCTTGATGATTAGCTTCACTGTATCAGAAGATGCTCCTGTGAAAGAGGAGATTGAGCATATCAGATCAATTTTTGCTGTAGATAACCCAACTGCCTGAGTAATATCTGAGCACAGACCACAGTTAACTGGCCATGTGTTTGAGTACCTTTCGATAAAGCTAAGATTTAATCATCTAATCTCTTACCCCCATAATTTTCTGACTAAATAGCTGGTGAAAATAATGCTAAAAAAAGAACAATCAAGCAAACCTCAAACCCACTTTTACAAAACCACACTAGGAACCATATTCAGAACTTTCAAATTCCAACACTTGCATTGCTAGAAACCAACCCTAAAGTCATTGGAGACTTACAAATGGGAAAAGAAAAGGATGTGGCCAAACAAGTGATACTATATGAAGTTTTGAGAGCTTTTATTTCAGGTAAGAGTATTGTACATCTCCAATAGCAGAAAGTCTGTTTGCCCAGTCTGGCTAATATCCACACTATGTAAGTCTGGCGTCTTCTAGAGAAGTTTGTGCCTGGAATGAACCAAATGGAGAGCTCTAAACCAGCCAGGATTTCAAATACCATCTAACAGTGAGGGTAGCATGGGTCTAGACTTGAGCCTGTTGTTCAGCTCCCTTTTCACATGATATGGACTCTTCCAAGAGTAGTGGTTTGACAGTAATGCCAGTTGAATAGGGAGACAACAAAACAAGTGGTTTGCACCCATTTGACAGCAGTAGTAAGGACCGATCAGTTGGGATGCCTTGGAGCGAGGCAACAGCTCTGGAAATCTCCAAACTATACTCTTCTGATAAAGTTGCTTATTAGATTGAACAAAAGTATGATATGTCTTATTCATTAATTTTGGGATGGGCATGAAAGGGATGCTTTGGGGATGTTGATGCCTGATTTTCCCAGGCAATAGAATAATCTCTTGATTTTGAGCCTTTCAGTAAGTACCAGACAAGGGATATGAAAGATCTCTTAGAAGACCCCTGGGCACCAAGTGCATGCCATGCAAACACCAGTAGACAGAATTAATTTTATCCATTTAATGAATGGAGCATAATAATAAGATTAGAGAGATATGGATTTGCACTACTTATCTCAATATTTGTTTATATGGAGACAGTTGAAAAGAGGTGTTTTATAAGGTGACAGTTCAGAAAGCATGATTTCCTAAAGTAGCAATGAAAAGAAATAGGCTAGTGACAGAGAAGGTTTATGTGTGGTAACCCACATGAAGACCTGACATGTCTTTTCTGATACAGTTCTTTCATGTGGTTCCTCACCTTCCTTTTTCGCTTGTTTTTGTGCTTAATTCCATTCCCTCCAGCTCATCTAAGAGAGTATTAATTAGATGCCGTTGCTGTATACTAACTAACCAGAATTAAACTTGATGCATCTGTGCAGCTAGATTAATATATTTAAACATAAGTCTGCACTGAACTCCAGGGACTCTTAGGACCTGGTGATGTTTGTTTCTTGAGTTCCTCACAAGCCCTTTGTTTTTACAGAAACAATAGGATTAAAAGAAAATAATGACTTGGGTTTTTTTCTGGGCTTCAATCCCAATGTAGATTTCTTTTCTCTGTCAGTTGTGCTCATTCCTCTGAAACCTTCTTTGTCTGTGCCTCTGTTCATTACTGTATAGCTTTATAAGCTCCAGTTGTATTCAATGTCACAAATATTTGTCAGTCAAATATAATGACACTGGTAACAAGTGCAGAAGCTTAAACTTAGTCATAGCTGCCACTCGACAAAGCATTTTTCTCTTGGATTAGGAGAAGACAGAACCATACAAAGTACAAAAAGAAAAGCTGCCGCGTGCTTTCCTGGACCTTTGGGACTTCACTTTTGATCCAGACCGATAGGATATGAGACATGGAGGCAGTCAGAGCTTGACAGAAGAAATTTCTGATGCAGCACGCCATACAAATTCCCCGATCTACATCAAGAATTAGAAGGGAAAGCAATTTATGACATAGTTTATTATGTAAAACATATGCACAAACAGGCATTGTGCGTGTTATCATAATCACCCACTGCTGACAATGAATATGCTGCTACTGAATGTGATTAACCTGCAAGCATAGCCAAGAACTCTTGGTTGTTCAGAAAGACCATGTTAAACCTGCCTGCTTGTGAGGCTGTGCTCGGTGCTGCTTGAATTGCACCGTTGCTGACACATGTTGTCAATAACAAGCATTTTTGCTGCTGTAGGCAAGGGTAAGATGTAAGGATGTTGCAATGAGCCAAAGCTTATAAGCCCTCACTTAGCTGGTACATTCAGGATTTAAACTACCGGGGAAACTTTGTCTCTGGCTGTTTATTATTACATACAACATGTTCTTGGAAGCCACTCCACATTTAACAGCAGTTAAACCCATCTGCTACTTCTGAATTTCTATTCCATTCACAAGCCTGTTTTAAAAGTATTTTCTGACTTATCACCAATCAACTCTTTATTATTCTGGAGTAAGTTGGTAAGACGAATGACTCAGATTTTAAAAGGAAATGTAGCCTCCTGTATTTTTGAGCTTTTCATTGAAATTTTCATTCCTCTCATTGTAGAACATAATGGAAATTTTTAGTTTAAAATCAATCATTTGCCACAAAAGTTCATCAACTCACACTAAATACTGATTTTAATTGCTAATTAAGTGCATATGTGTAAATCCTGTTAGTTTTCTAATTCTTTAATTGTCATAAGGGGCAGACTTGGATTTAGCACTGTGACCACATACTGTTCAGTCTATTAGTTACTGTAGGTGCAAGAATTTTCCATTGCTGTACATAAAGCACTATCACAATTTTCTTTACACATCTCTTCTCCTCATGCTCATGTTCTATTACTGTTACTTGGCATAGTAGTTCTTCAGGCACTGAAGATCTTGTTAACATAAGATTAACAAGAACTCTGTAGCTCATTGAGATTTTAAGGAGATCTTCCTCAATTTATGAAGAATCCTTTTGAAGAGATAACATCTTCAGTTTCCTTTGTGTGGTTGATTTGTATGATACCGTGTGATGTTTTTGTATGGCGGTAATTTTTGTGTGACCAAGGTGTTAAATTTTTTCGCATGGCACTAAATTGATCCTTCCTTAATCCACAAATTAACGTGGCTTTCCAGACTGTAGGTGTATCTAATCCCTTCTAAAAGTGAGTTACTTACAAACTGGAAAATCTAGCAGCCCATGGCTTGGATGGGTGCACCCTCCACTGGGTTAAAAACTGACTGGATGACTGGGCACACAAAGTGGCTGTGAATGATGCCACATCCAGCTGGTGTCCAGTGAGCAGTGGTGTCCCCCAGGGATCTGTACTGGGCCCAATTCTATTCAACATCTTTACTGATGACATGGATGAGGAGATCAAGCCTACCCCTAGTAAATTTATGAATGACACCAAGTTGAGGGAAAGTGTCAACCTGCTGGAGGGTAGGAAGATGCTGCAGAGAGATCTGGACAGGCTGGGTCAATGGGCAGAGGCCAACGGGATGAGGTTTAAAAGAGCCAAGGGCAGGGTCCTACACTTTGGCCACAGTAACCCCCTGCAGCTACAGACTAGGAGATGAGCGGTTTGGAGCAGCCTGGCAGAGATGGACCTAGCAGAACTGGGTGACAACCAGCTGAACAGGAGCCAGCAGTGTGCTCAGGTGGCTTGGAAGGCCAATGGCATCCTAGCTTAGATCAGCAACAGTGTGGCCAGCAGGACTAGGGATATAATTCTCCCCCTGTACTAGGCACTGGTGAGGCCTCCCCTCAAGTACTTGGGCAGTTCAGGGTCCCTCACTAAAAGAAAGAGATTGAGGGGCTGCAGCGGGTCCAGAGGAGCAACGAGGCTGGGGAAAGGACTGGAGGGAAAGTCTGATGAGGAGAGGCTGAGGAGCTGGGAGTGTTTAGCCTGGAGGAGACCCAGGGGGGACCTTCTCCCTCTCTACAACCCCCTGAAGGGAGGCTGTAGTCAGATGGGGGTCAGGCTCTTCTCCCATGCAACTAGCACCAGGATGAGAGGGCAGGGCCTACAGGTGCCAGAAGAGGGTTAGGTTGGATATTAGGAAGCCCTTCCTCACAGACAGCAGAATGGACTGCCCAGGGCGGTGGTGGAGTCCCCATCCCTGGAGATGTTTCAGAAAAGACTGGACATGGCACTTGGTGTCCTGGTCTAGCTGGCGGGGTGATGTGAAACATATTTGTCATCAGATCTTGTGTATAATTTGACTAGATTTTTACATCACAACTGTCATGGTAGCTCATAACATTGAAACTAGTGTGAAACTTGTCTTTTTTTTCTTTTTAATTAAAGAGGTTTAGATTTTCTGTGTAGCAAACACCAAAACTTACAAACTGTGTTTGTACTCAATGATAACAACGAGTAGCAGTGACAGTGTCAGTTAGCAAAGAGACTTCCTTATTTAAAAAAAAAGACAAGACTTTTTATGGACTGATGTTCAGCTACCTAAGATGGGCATCTCGTGCTATTTTAGATGTCCTGCAAGATTGAAGAAGTGCATGTGGCTGGCAGAAAAGACAGAAAGAAACCCATGTGCTTCTGAAGCAGAAGCTGGAACCAAGTAGTACTGTTGTCTGTCTAATGGCACAGTACAAGTCAATTGGAGAAACTCAGTCTCACCTTGAGGATTGTCTCACTTGTAACATAAAACGTGATGCCGATGAAGAGTGTTGTTTGTAAACGCTAGCTGACTTGCATTTGAGTAGAATTCATTCAGAAGCCCGTCTTTGACAAAGAGGATTAAATTTCTTTACTGTCTATCCCCTTAGTGCCATTCATACAGTCTTACTTTGGAAAGCAAGTACATCTATTATTTTTTAAATTAGAGGGATGTTTGGCTGTTAGCTGGCTATTAACCATTAATTGTTGAAATGACTAGGGAATAAACTTGTGATGCGTGAACACTACGGGCTTTTAGTACTTAGGACTAGAAAGGATTTGTTTCAGTGTTTCAGCACACTAGCAATTAGAGGCTTTTTTTTCCACAGCAGATAACGTAGGACATTTATCATAGATTCTGTCCTCAGTGGAAACAACTGTTTTCAGTCTTTCCTAGACTGTGATTTCTGAATCCTTTATCGCTCTGTTTCGTCTCCAGTAGCTTTCCTTTGACTTTTTCACTATCCATCTTTAAATGTGATGCCCTCAAATTGATGAAGTTCTGCCAATGCTCCATCAATGATTACAGTGCAATATTATTCTATACAGCAATAATTCGTATTTTGAAGGAAGAGATGCACAGTTCATATTTGCACATTCACAGACGTGTGTTTTGCAACAGAACATTGCTCTTTCTAGATTACAAAAGAAGGCAGAAGTCTGAAGTCATACACTGCAGGATGAGGGTCAGCATTACTCAAGCATAATAATGACTATGGGATTTTTACAGAATTGTTTCAGTACTTTAGGTATTAAAAATAGCTATTAGATGCGTAGCTACAGAATCTTTATGACTTTAAAACTATGATCCTTGAAATGTAAGTCTCCTGTTTACTGGGCCCCTCTGCGCTGTTGTTGTTTGTAAGGAGCCTGCATTTCCTCTAACAGCATTGCCTCGTGCCTAGGTGGGAGCCTGATTTCACTGCAGATTTTCTGTTTCACAAAGAATGAAGTCTGATGTTTCTTAAAAACTGATGTATAGTCTCCTACTGTTCAAACTTAACAAATTCATAGTGACAATGAGAGTGGGTTTTAATATTTAGAAGCTACAGGGTTAGTTCTAATTATAACTAGAATGAGATGGAGTGTCAAGAAAATGTTGCTTACAGGATTTTTACTTGATTTGCTAAAAATTATTTGAGTGGTAGATGTAGCATACTAAAAATAAACTGAATTATAGTAGTGCGGTGTTTATTCTTGTAAAATATATACCCCTTACTTGTTTTCCCTTGGAGGATAAATTGCTGTTCCAAAGACATTTATGATCAGTAATACGCACTTGCATTTTGAGTACTATATAATGCCATTTCATTTTTGATAAAACCTCTGGGTGTTCATTAAAACCAATTTACAGCTTGACGTGAATAGATGTCATACCAGATTATTTCCTAAGCGTTTATATAAAAAAGCACCCAAAAAACAACCTGGGAAGCAAAACCACATAACTAAGCACCATATGCAAACACAATGAAAAATCTGATTCTGGAACTTGTCCTGAGTAGATGTCTCTATGTACTTCCAGAAAGGCCAAGAGGAAGAAAATCCTACAGGTAGAGGCCTTCAGCTGGGACCTTTTCCTGAAATGGAATGGACTAATGCACAGGTGAGATAGTGAATTTAGCTGTGAGAAATAAGTGAGGAAAGGAAATAGTTTCTGGGTTGCTGCCTCACTGTTTTGCCAGTTTTTCTCACTACTGTTCCCCTAGATGGACCCAAACCCACCTCTTTTGACATAAAATGAACAAATCAATAATTGCCAAGATGTTGTGGCATATAACGACCCTTTTCCACACACTGACCGAAATGAAAACTATTAGGAAAAAAAATTGGCTAAAAAAAATTACCAGACTTTTGCTATTTGAGAGGTATTTCCATGGCAGTCAATGGAGAGGCTCTTCCTGAGCTGTTTTGGGTGTCTCCTTTAGATGGAGGTGTATCATGTCCTGAAAATGATGTTCTCACCCTTGTCTAGACATTCTTTGTGGTCAAACAGGTTTAATGTAAATGTCTAAACATGTCATGTTGTCAGGGAAATGCCACCTTTATCTTTTTGAAATTTCTTGTTATTGTTTGTTGGCCTTGCAGAGTCTCTGATGTGTACAGACAGAATCCCAACTTGGGGTACAGGAAACTAGGTATATTTATGATAAATAGTGATGCTGTCATGAGCTCAAAAAGCTTGACAGACACGACCAGTGTTGAACTTGTTTGGTTTTCTAATCACATAGATTTTTCAATAGAGGAGTTGTTATAGAAACTACTAATACAGAACATCACTAAATCAAACATGAATGCCAGTGACTTTACTACACCAGGATACTAACCCTCATAAACTTCTGTTATCAAAATATCTGATGTAGTTTGTTGCCTCTTTGTTCTCAGTTTTCAGTGTGTGCCATGACGATGATAGATATGTGACAAACCTTATATTTTGCTTATCTGCCGGCTGGGTCCTTTGCAATCTTGGGAGGAGAAAACGGCAATGCAAGATGTGAGGTTAATGCACACTGATGAGATATTTCTGATAAAAGTAGTTTAGCCTGATATATTTTTGATGTCCAAATTGCTGTCCTTTGATTTCAGAGTTAAGAAGACACTGGGATAAATAGGGCAGATGACAATTCTGAGTGATCCTTGCACACCTCTCTGCCAGCTAGACATCCATTTATAAGAGTGTAGGATGTCTAGGTAATTTTCTTACCTCATAAGATTTTGAGGAAGCTTTAATGAAGCTTATTTCTTACCTTATCTCGGATTCACGTAATGAGATTTTGCTTCTTTTTTTGTAACATCAAAAGGAAGAAATGAACCCAGTCAGTCACTGTTGAATTACTCATGTCATTTATTCATGTAAAGATGAACAAAAGCTCTGATAACTCTTCAGCACTGAGTGGCACACAGTAGGAGGGAAATGCTGTTTGCTCCTTAACAAGCCCATATGGTGGTAGGAGATCCAGTGTCCCCACTATGCAAACAGCACTGAATCTTTAAGAGCACGTTAAACAACATCTGCCAGTGATCAAATAAATAAAGCAGAAGGTTCATTACTTGATAACTTTCACCCTAGCTGCATTAAAAAAGGAGCCTGAGTATTTTTAAATTCTGGAGAGATGCATTTTGAGTGTCGTACTATTATTTTTACCTTTTTTCAAATAATTCTGCAGAGCAAGTTAACTATGTGTCAGCCCTGGAAAAAAATATGGGGAAGATTAATGAGGATTTAGCTAAGAAGGCAAACATAAGAATAAATTAATGGTAGGAATAAAGTAATGATAGTCAGCATAGTTCTAAAGCAAAAGCAATTTTATTAACCTACGCTGCAGAATGTGCATTTGCTTGATGAATGGTCCTAGATATTGTTTAGGCTTTTGTAAGGGGTTTGATTTAATTTGACATTCTATCTGGTATAACTGAATAACAGGATACTTTGTCAAAGTAATATGCCTTTTGGACTGATGCTTCAAAGTACTTGTCAATGAGAAAGGACCCTTACCCAGAAGTTTTGAGGGACAGTCTTCCACAAGTTAGAGTTGGATGTGGACAACATATTTTGATATGTTCGTAAGTTGTTTGGAAGGCAGCGTGAGTTTGTGGATCACATTTTATGATGATGCAAAGGTTAAAAAAAGTAGGAAAAAATAGGACACAGTAGTCAGAACAGTCCAGTTACTGTCTGACCTGGTAAGCAGAGTCCTCTCAAGCACAATTACTATTGCCTAGAGGAGAGGTATTACACAGCTAGAAGGAAGCAACGTCAGCCACATGCGCCCAGAGGGAACTCCTACAGTGGACATAAGCAACAGTAAGAATACTCTAGAGGAAAGAACAGAAAACTCAGCAGGGCTGATGCTATGAACTTAAAATGCTAAATCAGAGGCCAGAAGTGTACCGGGCACAGAGGTGAGACTGACTGGCCTGTAGTTCCCTGGCTCCTCCTTCCTACCCTTTTTGAAAACAGGAGTT